>BOSO01016104.1:0-15075 GCA_018403395.1 Gorsachius goisagi | reverse complement strand
GTTTCACCAACAGAATCAAATCAGACGTTTTCAAATTCTATTTTACTTACAATTTTCCCATTACAAGTGAAAGTTAACTTACTCTTTAACGAAAGTCTGAAGCTGTGCTTTAATTGATCTTTGGGTTTGGTCAAACAAGATCTGAAAGAAAAGCATTATTATGTAGGTCAATAACTTAGGGGTATTCATAACTTCTCATTTTAGACATATATATGTTTATTATGCAGAATTACATGAGCATTATTAGTAAACCAATGTGTGTCTAATATCAAAATAGAAACCACTTCAAAGTAGTTTTGAGATAAATAAGAAATAAATGAGGAATAACACAAGGAAAATAACACAAACTCAACACCTTTTGCTGGTCTTCTCTTAAAGACCATTACAAGGAGAGACAAGAGCTCCTGGCATCTTATTCTCTCAGTGTAACATATGCCCACTGTCACAGAACATGTTTATTATGATTATTAAATAGTCAAGAACATTACTATACAAACAGCCTCGAAGAAGCAACTCTGAATGTTAAGTAACAACTTTTTTTCTTCTTATAGACTTCCACAATTTAACCAACAACTTAAAGACAAATGAAACCACGGAAAGAACATGCCTTGAACTTACGGCAAAAAAAAAAACCAACCACAGACTGAAATTAATGCTGAAAAATGTAACATACATGAGTAATTAGTACCATCTCCTTTACATATATGTTGGTAAAAAAACACCCACTGTTGAACTGCTAAGAATGGCTGCTGCTTTTTCCATGAGTAAATGTTCTAAGCCATGCTTCTCAAATTTCTTGTGATTTGGGGAGGCTGGGGAGAAGGGGGGAGGGGGCAGAATATAATCTACTCATTCAAATTGTCAATCTTGAGAAATTTGTTAAGTTTCCAAGGTCAAAGCATACCTGAATGTTAGACAACTTGTATTTTCTCTTATGACCCCAGAAATTCCAACTGAGGAATGAAAGCACACATTCCTCCAGCTTCACATCTGCCCTCTGAGTTTTAGGACAGAATGGAACAGGTCAATGGCTATGGGACAAATCCTTTTGCCACTTATCATTGTGCAGACCACACATTATGTCTTCATTTCCAATTCCTCTGCACCTTCCATTCTGCATTATGGAAATATACAAGGCATGATCACAAAATAATATTAACCCAAAGAATATAAGGAAGTAGTAGCTGGCCCAGCTGAACAGAATCTTTCCCAAAAGGTACAGATCTTAAGTGTTAAATAATTTTATTGAAAGAGCGAGCCAAGAACTCAAAGTTTTAGGTCAAGCAGTACTTTCTTTAGATGTTCTCAGTCTTAGTTTCCCTATTCACAAAATTTGGGAATGAAAAGCCATGTAATGCCAAGTACTGACAGCAAAACCCCTACCAGCTTGTTTCTCTTTTCTAGAAACACTGAAGGAAGGAAAACATGACAGAGTTTAAGCCACCCATTAACAGTGGTACTATATCCTCCATCCTGTCTCCATTCTTGGAGGTTTTCAAGACCACATGGGTTAAAACCCTAAGGAACCTGCTCTAACCTCAGAGCTGACCCTGATTTAGGCAGGCAGTTGAACCAGACATCTCCCAAGGCCCCTTCCAACCTGAATCATCCTATATCTAGCAGCAACACATGGAATATCCTGTTTGTATTCCCACTTTGGGAAACCAGAAAAAACAGACAATTAGAATAGATAAAGAACTTCTTGACAAGCTGGAAGTCATGCTGGGACTACTCCCACTGCTGACATTTAAGACTGCCAGTGCTTGAGGAGTGCACCAATCAAGATCAATACAGAAAGATTATAACCAGATGGGAACTCAACTGATTAGTGGACTCGCAGAAATATGAGCCTTCGCAATTCTGCTTACAGTAATGAAGAGGAAAAGAGTGCTAGGCAGAAAATTACATACACATTTTTTTCCACTAAAAGAACAGGAAAAAAGTGCCCAGACCATGATCTAACTAGATTCACAGCCTTTCCAACACATTACCTTTCACACACTCCAAACCAAGTCTAAGCAAGCTGCTATTTGCCATAAGCTGTGAAAGCTACTCCCCCACTGCTAAATCACTGAAGATGCTGCATCAGTCTGGTTCCTAACCTTACTTCTAGCAAAGCCTCATAGGAGAAAACTGATAGTAATCCAGCTCTCAATGGGACCATCTCATACCCCTTCCCTCCTTCCTCTGGAGAATGACTGCCTCTTGTCTTTCTTCCTCTAGCTTTTTCTCACCCATGATGGCTCTCCTGCCAACATGGTCAACAACAGAGCTGACACTCTGAGCTAGCAAGTCCTGCTGAACTAACCAGATTCACAAAAAGCTACACAGGACCACAACATGTATGGCAAAACTCTACATCAGAACCCCATACCATGCCTCGCTTCTTATGTTTGTGCTGTTTGGTTTTTAAAAGCCACTGTTCACTCACTATGCTGGAGCACAGCAAGGAAGTGGATGGGAAAAAAAGCAGGATGGAACTCAGAGTGGTCCTACATAGATCTGCAAAGCAATCTTCTTCTAATGTGGCTTGTTCTTTGCTTTCTGCCTTCAAACTGCCCTAAAGGGAGAGTTGTGCTGTGCCGAATTTTACCAAAGCACTGCAAGCCACAATCATGTAGAAAAATAACCTAGGTCTTATATTCCTGCTGCTGTAAGATGTGTCAAAAAGAGCATGCCATATAGTAAAGATACAGTTAAGAGGGTAACCAGCAGCAAGAAGTGTGATGAAGAGTGTAAAACAGGGACAGCCAACAAAATTTGTGAGCTCAATCTAATCTGCAGAAATCACTGGCATGAAAGTAACACTTTCTCCCACTATTGCTGTTTTGAACCTTTGCACTAGCTTCTCTCTACCATCAAAGTATCACTGTCCACTTACTACCCTCTTTACAGTTTTCATTATATTATTATGTAGATATGCACACCTCATATAATGGAAAGGAAATCCAACTCAACAGTATTAACCTGCTTCCCTTTGTTTCCCTTGCCTTCTAAAAGCACGCATTTTCAAAAAAATGCCTAATAAGACAGTTTTAGGAAGCTAAGTTATTGCTAACAAACTTAATTTTAGCTGAAGCTGTTTGATCTGCATTCTCTGTATCTCATTACATTTTAAACTTGTAGTGGTATATAAAAAAATTTTAAGCGCCCTGCATATTTTCAGCACTTTGGACACACTTCAATTGCTTTCCAATTTGCTGGAAAAGGAAAGAAAAGCAGTAGAGGCCAAGGGAAGAGGAAGAAAACAGAAGAATGAACACATCCCTTTGGCTTTCAGGATACAAGACTAAGCTCTTTAGAGGAGAAAAAAAAAATCAGTTTTCAACCCAGGCAAAATTGAGCTTTCTGACGAAGTCTGACATGCTAAAAATCACTATTTGTTTTAAATCCTAGCATTTTCTCCTTTTTCTACGCTTGTCTACATCTGTCATACTTCCAAAAAGAAAAATACACACATATCAGAGATGCTTCATTTTGTGCATGATAAAGGTTGGGGAATAAAGTAGCAATTATGGAAAAGGTAATAATTTCAGTCTAGCAAAGAAATATGCTCATAGTTTGTCACTGCTACCCATCAATTTGATTTAAAAAGATTCAACAATCCAGTATTTACTCTGTCTTACAGCACTGGGTTTTAGCAAAGCTTACAAATTCCACACAAAAAAACGAAGCAAGATAAAAATCTGCAGAAAAGGGTATATTTACAAATACTTCATAAATAAAATATAAATAAAATATTTACAAGTATAAAATGAGAGGTATTTAATACCACTTAATACCACCATGACTTTGCAAATACTTTCAAGAAGATAAGCTTTAGCATTATTCTGTTATCAAATATAACTGGAGGTAAGCTATCAGTGTCATGTTTCAGCTAGAAATACTTACACTGTGATAATTGACCATTTCCTGTAAGGTGTCAGAGAACTTTGTCAAGCTGGTCTGTAAAGAAAAAAACAAAGTGGTTTAAGTTAAGCCCTACCAAATACACAGCATGAAAGCAATGTCTAGGAGGTTTACAGCTTTTCAGTAAAGAACTTGGGAATTGATTTTCGTTAGCGTGATTATTAAACTAAAATCATTATGCCAGAAGGAGAACATGGGGGTAATATCAAGTAGTGTTACTACTACCTACTTATACACAAAGGACCAAACCGAAGCAAAGCAGGAAAAATTCAAATTAAGTTGACTAAACTATGGGAAGTTCACATAATTCAATACATTAATTTACAATATTTAATACTACATTACTTAGTATTTATTAATGTTTAAAACTAACTCCAAAAACTGGTTAACATATTGCAATCATCACTAAACACGTTTAGTGTAGGAACTACTGCCTCACAGCTGATATGCTTAGCAACATCAACATCAATCTGTAGAATCAATGTCTCAAACACAGTTAGAAAACCATGATCCCTAATGTATTTGGATAACTGCTTAATGCTTAGACAACAAGTGTAACAAAAACCTACTTGGAATCAAATAACATAAGTCTTCCTAGTTTGCCATCACACATTTCTAGCAAGTAAATTTCCAGACAACAGTTTCAGCTGCACACAGACTACACTGAAGTACACAGGCATTATCTATTTCAACGAGTGTGTCAGGATGCATACATGCAATTGATGTTCTATTACATAACATGCATTAAATATAAATGATATACACAGAGATGTGCGTATAATTATACCTGCATATCACACAACTTCATACCTAATTTCAAAGTAACATAGACAGGAAATGTTAGGCTAATTTGAAACACGTAATAAGACATCAGTCTGAGGTTACACCATCGAAGTGGGCTCTATATATTTAAAAATTTACATTTCTACGTATTAGAGAGCACCAGTTCCAGGATCCAAGAGATCAGCTCAGGGAATTTAGTTGTAGAGAACCGGCTCTTAGGATCTCATGACTAGAACCCCTTTGTTTAGCAAAGTAAACAGGGCAGCTCTTCACAGCTTCAACCTGACTTTCTCCACTCATTGCAAACTGACCATTCCTAATCTAACACATATTTTCTAGAATTTGGAAAACCCTTGCCATTGCAGGTTAAAGCTGAAAATAAACAGCACAGACACTCACAGTGCACCACAGTCAAAAAACCTCACTCTTAAGACATCTCAAAGAAAAAGGAGCAAAGAGACAAATAATACCATAAGCTTCAACTACTTCTCTTGCCAACTGTTGTATTTTACCCTTTTCAAGTCATGCTTTTCTCCTTCCATTTTCACCTCTTAAAAACTTACCTCAACCAATGCATCTTTACAGGAATATTGTGCAAGGTCTCGAATCCCATTCATGAACTGCTTGTTCGCCGTACAGAATGCTTTCCCAGTATCAATCATTGCAATACAAAGCTTCACCAGCTAAAAAGAGGAAAAAATTACAAAGTGGATCTATTTTGGTTTGTTTTTCACACCACCATATAAACATAAACCACACTGAGCTTAGTTAAGTCTAAGAAACAAAGATTTCAAAACTTGAATTGTAAATTTACAGAGCCCCATGTTCTGTGAAAAGCTTTCTATTTAGTTTAATAGGACAGAAAAGGAAGGGAAAATAATAATAAACAATAATAATATACAAAATAAGTGATACACAATGCAATTGCTCACCACCCACTGACTGAAGCCCAGTCAATTCCCAAGCAGCAGCCTCCTGGCCAGCTTTCCCGCAGTTTCTATACTGAGCATGACATCATATGGTATGGAATAGCCCTTTGGCCAGTGGAGGTCAGCTGTCCTGGCTGTGCCCCCTCCCAGCTTCTTGTGCCCCTGGCAGAGCAGGGGAAGCTGAAAAGTCCTTGACTGGTGTAAGCAACAACTAAAGCATCAGTGTGTTATCAACATTATTCTCATACTAAATCTGAAACACAGCACTATGCCAGCTACTAGGAAGAAAGTTAACTCTGTCCCAGCCGAAACCAGGATAAAAAGGCATATTATAATTGAGTTCCCCCCCCAAACCAAACAGAGAATAAAATCAGAAGATTGAACCTTCACCTCTGAAGAATTTTTCATGGATGTTAGACAAATTTTCAGGAAGAACAACGCAGAAGTACTTGATCTTGTGTTGGGGCAGGGAAACCACCCAAGTGACCTTCCTGCCTTATTTACCCAGTACTTTTTATGTTGACTCAGATCCTCTTAGGAAAAGAAGAAATCTGAGCATCACCTCCCACATTCTGATGAATGGCCAAGTTGCTTGAAAAATGGACAGAAAAAAAAAATCATGACCAACACGATCCTTTTTTCCCCCTCCACTTTTGCTGATGGCTCACAATCCTAAACCTAGTGTCTTTTCTTCCAAAGGGGGAAAAGATGCATGTAATGTAGCCCAAAGTCACAATTGTGGGACAAATAAAATTAAGTTTAGTACAAATAACTGCACAGGAAAAGTTACCAACCAAATCTAGACAAATCATTAGCCTCAGGCCACAGTTGTTACTTCAGCTCACAGAAGTAGCTTGGCTTTCAACTTAAGCATTGTAACCAGATCACTTACACTTCACATTACAATTAAACTACTTAAACACTTACCTTGTGTATTTGCTTTCTTATCAGGGGAGTAAATGTGTTTGAGTACTAGGATACTGTCTCAGGGAAAAGAGTAATACTACAATTATAGCTTTTATATGACAGAATGGTATATTTGGCACTGGCCTCCTAAAAGAGGCTGGGGGCAGGGCCCTGAATAACACCCCTTAAGGAATTTGAGAATTCTTTTCCCCAAAACCGACCCTTTTAGACTGGCAGAAAACAAACTTCCAAGACAGATTTTTCAGTTCCTTTAAATATTTATATGGTTTAATCTACCAAATCAGATTCATCATCCCTACAGTAAAAGTGTGTCTTATATGCATCAGCTTCACCAAAATTCACACCAAATAAAAATTAAGCATCTTGAATTTATTTTAAATGATCAAATGGTTACATTATTAACTACAAAAGCTAGAAATATTATTACAAGAAACAACAAAAAATCTTCAGACTTAACACTACACGTGACACTGACTTTGTCTCTATCTTTCTGCAGCCAACTCGCAGCTGCAGGAACAAAAGTTCGTATTCAAAAAGTACCTAAGGAGGTGAACAAATGGCATCTGCCTACCACACTAAAACACAGGCAAAAAATAATTTTAACTGTTTAGCATAAAATGCTAAGGAAAGGAGACTTCCTACAGATGTAAAACAAAAATAAGCCACCCTCAAAACAGTAGCAAAGAAAGAACAAAAGCCTCCAAATACTACTGGTTAGGAAACCAATAAATGGATTGTAAGGCACTAAAAAGGCGCTCCATATAACCTTTTATATACATGCACAAAGCATGACAAAAAGCAGAATGAATTTTACAGTAGTTAAGTCCATGAGACAAAGGATAAATATACACACCTATCCTGCCGCGACCATGCCACAGACTACCAAAGACAGAAAGCATGGACTTTAAATCTCTAAAACAAAGAGCATCCAGATGTCCTCACGGCATGCAGCTTTCATAAAACATAAGCTCTCAACGCAGGGATGGCCAACCCCAGCTTTTAACTCACATGAAGGCTGAATTTAGTTTTAGGGGCTGAGTCATATGAGTTCAAGGGGGCCATAGGGGCAGGAGGGTATTGCACAATCCAAACCCTCAGCTGGGGGAGAAAGCGAGTTTACACTGGCTGTTGCTGCTCTCACTCCAGCTTGGCTCTCTGAGGCCCAGCTGTGCACTCGACCCAGATCCATTCCCTCTGCAAGAGCAGAACACTTGGTCAGCGGTCACTGCCACTTCCCAGTTATTAACTTTAAAACAAATCCTAAGTACATCTTTTCATATTTTTCAGGACAGACATTACTGAATTAAAAAGCTTACCTTGTCAAGTTTCAGTTCCAGTTCTGTCACATCGCCTTCTACTTCTTCTAAAGCTGCCCTGCATGGTTAAAAAAATGTTCTCCTGTAAAACTTTACACACAAATACTCTGGGATGGGGCAAAGGGGCAGGGACACATTAATTTAACCCTCCTATTGCCATCACAGTTTCACTTAAATTTCAACTATAAAACAGCATAGATTTTAGAGAAGTGCAAGAATTGCAGAAAATTTGACAATAAAAAGATGAAAAATTACATCACTGCTAAAACATATAGCTTAGCAATAAAGATTTGAGATTAAATTTTACTAATCCTAATGTTTGTCACATTGAAACAGGTTTCCTCTATTCTTACATAGCCAACAATGTGTATGTTTGAAGGTAATAACAAAGGAAAGAAACAAAGTCCAAGTGAAATTTCTTAAGTAATTCTTCTGGCGACTCTCTTGGCTCAAACCTACAAACTTACAGCTATTTAATGAATGACCTTGCAGAAAGATTTTGAAAAATATAGCATTTGCCATGAGTCAACTGACTTAGTAAATTCAGATGGCATACTTGCTTATATAATTTGCCTCTAGTCTAAACTGGTTGCAACTTTCAGGCCAGTCAAATTTTACTTGCCAGTAAAAGTTGCTTTCATGAAGCATTTCTAAAGCATAACTTTTTTTGCTCGAGAGCTGATGTTTCTTTGACACGTCCTTCCTGGGTTATTGCTACCTGAAAAAACAGAAGAAGAAGGATGACACTGTTCAGAAAGTTTATGAACACTGCTGTTTCATCAGGCTATTGCCTTGAGAGCTTGAATGTATTAATTTCTGGCAACGAATGCTGCACTACAAAAATCTCTTCAGCGAGGCTGGGATTTCACATTACACCAAGGTTGGTAGGAACAGCTGTATTCTCATCCCTTGCTCCCATCACAGGGTGCCTCATTCTTTAAATCATTCCAGCATAACTGTTCATAGAGCCACACTGTTCACCAGTAGTAGTCCGCCTTGGAAAAAAAAAGTAATAGGAAGTTTTTTGTAATGCCTTTTGGAAAATTGGATCAGATACATTTCACATTTCACTCCTACAAAAAACTCTTCCTGGAAAAAGTGAGGCAGGCAGGGAAGTATGATTTGGAGCAGGGATTTCTTAAGCCAGCTTTACCACTAAGGAGAGAGTACATCGAACCACAGCTTTACTGTCTCTTGCTAATTCCATTCCAGTTCACATGAGTTCAAGCCAAGAAAAAAAAAAAGAAAAGAAAAAGACTGGATCAGGCCCCAAACTGAGGAAAAACCGTTTTAACAAGAATAGTTCTGAAAAACATTGCCAATTGCCTGCTGTTCTCAAACATTGAGCATGACATTCCCAGCTTTTTGCAGATTTCACTAACACATAGTTGCATTCCAGTTTTTGTATCTAAGGGCATTCCCACAGTTACATCCTAGGTTTTATATCTAAGCACATTCCAGGGCCGTTACATTTTGGCTTCTGCCTCTTCTCTAGCTTCAGATCACCAAGGACTTCAGGCAACGTCAACTTATCTTTTCTTTATTTTCTTCCATAAATTATTAACTTTCATTTAAGTCTCTAGAGTTAAATCTTGTTTCAGAGCATTACAGAGGGAGAAAAAATAAAAGGAAAAGTATCTCTGTATTTAGACTGCAATTTTGTATTTGTTTGTTTATAATCACAGTGCAACCGGTTTTTATTTGTTTCTTTGGCATTAACATAAAAGCATGATTAAGTAGTTTGTTTACAGAACTGCAGCAAGATCTGATAAGAATTTTTTTTTTTTGGCCTTTTAACTAGCAAAGTTTTAGCTCCACAGGACTTAATGAGCTAAAGAGTCTAAGATTCAAGATGAAGACAAGAGATAAAGGCAGTTAGAGCAGGCAGAATGAAGACAACACATCTGCTCAGTAATTAAAGCTCTATTCCAAGGGGAAAATTTCAAGACAGAATAAGCTCAACTGAGAGAGAAGTAACAACAGAACATCAAAAGACTGAAAAAGAGAGGCAATATAAAGAAGGAAGTATAAAGCAAAGCAGAAAGAGGTATCGTGAGAAGGAGGACATACAGTCCCTCTACCACCTGAGTCGTTGCAGGTCATCTTTGAACAACCACAGGCCCCTGAAGCACCAGACTGCTTCCATGCTATTTCCCACCACCACCACATGAAGGCACATCTGGGCCCTACAGCTGGATACATATCAAACAGCTGTTAGGTTCCAGCCAAACCCTGTTTCAACTCCTTGTTTCTTTGCATAGAACTGGCTACTTTCACCATTTCCATCATGTAAAAACTAGTAGAAAAGTTATTCTCATGCAAACTTATTCACAGTATTAGACCAACACTAGATTATGAGCGTAAGAACAATGGAGAGGATGCACTTGGACAATCAGAATTCAGATGCATATATCTAATAATGTATTAACACCATCTAGTCACAAAAATTGTTTTCATACTGGGTTAGGGAACATGTTAAGAACAGCGGATCTGAGCTGTGCTATGTTAATGCTATCCTTGTTTTTCCTCATTTAATGCTTTTTGAAGCCACAGAATACAAAGGTGCATTTCTCTAAAATATCTGTGTCAGGAATAAAGTTCACAGAAAATTGTCTTAATTCCAAGTAAATCTGATGGCCACAGCCAAGACCCAATCTCCAGCCACAAACACAGGAAGTGGTCACAAAACAGCTGAGGAGCAAGTGCCAGACCTGACACGTACCAAAAATGTCACTCCTTAGCAAAGTAGGAGCTGAGAGCAGGGTTTGCATCAGGGTAATCTTAGCCAGAAGGCTCTGGCATTAGGAATAAGGATCAAATCTGCCTCAGTACATGAATCAAAGTCAAACATCTGTGGCTTCCCAAGATGTTCAAACACTGCATGGCAGCGCACAAAACCAGAACAGCTGTTTAAGGGTGGAGGACAGCTTTTATAAATGAGCAGTCTCCCATACTCTTCATGCTCCGTAATGAGGACTCTCAGGAATGCATTTCTCTCCTCTGCTGTTCCTCCTCTCTTCTGCCCCCCACCGCTCCGCACCCAAAACACAGTTCAGTTTGCTAGATACAGCTTCCTGCACAGCCACAGCTGCAATGCAGGAAGAATATAGGATATGATGGAAGAAAACTCAAGACCTGACTTAGCAGCCTTTTCAAATAAGTATAAAGTTCTGTTTAATATCTTTATCCAGTTCTGTTTAATACCTTCATCAATTATCTGGACAATGGGATCAAGCGTACTCTCATTAAGTTTGTAGATGACACCAAATTGGGTGGGAGTGTCGATCTGCTGGAGGGGAAGAGGGCTCTGCAGAGGCTCTGCTTATATCTGCAGTTATAAGCTTATAACTTAATAAATTAAGTTATGCTGGTGTCCATCACAGCCCTCCCCTTAGGTGACCAGTGAAAGATTTGCTTCTAGGCTAAGTTACTATGGGACTCCAAGAATCCCAGGAACCAAACAGAAAGATGACAGCTAATCTCTCCTCTAGAAAGAGAATCAGTCACTCTTAGGCCACGAGCTGCAGACACTTCCTAAGGAAATAACTTAGTCTGGACTATGCCATTACACACTGCTGACTGCACTGCCAAGCACACTGTGGCCACAGACAAGCATCTGCTTGGCCTCCTTACTCTTACAGTGTAAAAGGTAGCAGTGGTCAATGCTTTTAAAGTCAGCTATTCTTCAAATGATATCTAACTGCCATTGAAGCCATGTCCTGCCTTTAGTCTCTCACTCATTCATCATGTTCTCGCTTGCACTTTTAGACTGCGTTCCTGAAAGTGAGGAGGCTGGAAACAGTAGCCTTATAAATTAGTTGCTGACAAACAACAAATTGGAGAAGTCAAAGGTGCTATGGATAATTAACAATTAATTGTTAATTCTAGAATTAACACTCTAAATATATTCAAAATAATAAAAGCCCATTAATAACGTATTTTCCCATTTTTTTTTTAACTGAGGAAAGTTTAAAGCCTAAATCTTACATTCACCTCTTGAATATATGTTCAGAAGAACAGGAACAAGTATACAAAATCAACTGCTATTCAAACTGGGACTTCTGATTACATTCATGTATTTGGACTCATAAAATGGGAATAAAAGATTCTCACCATCACAATTTCCATGTTACTCCTAAGGTCTTGCCTTCAAATCTTGGAAAGACACACCTCTCCTACTTGCACATATTCTATGCAGAATAGCCCCTTAATGCACAACTTCACTGCAGATGACGTGTCATTTCAACTAACATCCACTACAGTTCAACGGTATGAGGCTGACGTGCAAGTCTAGCCACGAATTATCAATAGCTAAATCAAAGTATTTGAGTACACGTATTCAAGTGTGACTACATTCACATTTTCTTTCGCTTACTACAATATAATTTAATGAGACCGGCTGTATATAAGAAGAGTAAATAGAGAGGCATTACCCACTGCCAGTGGAGAACAAGTCAGCCTCAGAGGGACAGAAAACATCAAACATGAGCCAACAAGCAAATGGTACTGTGACTAACTCCCCTTTGTCCTCTTCAATTGCATTTCATTTTAAACTTTAAGGACATTAGGAAAACTGAAAAGCAGTTACAAAGATATGTACAGCTCACTGACAGCAAGGGCCAAAGCTGGATAAAGGTGGTTCCTAGCTGACTGAAGTAAAAGCAGTTGGATCATTCTAATTCTCAATTCAAACCTACCACAGACGCTAGCAGTTACTAGCTGCAAGCTATCTGTGCATCCCACAGTGGTATCACAGCTCCAAATGTGTGTCAACTACATCAAAATCACAGAAGTGCAAGATAAGGATATGCACCTGATGACTTACAGGAATGTCTCCTCCTCCATGCCAGAGCCTATCAGGTGACAGTCAGCAAAAAGGCCAGTAAACATTAATCAAAGGATGGACTACAAACTGTAAGTATGATGTAAAGGCAAATCAAAATGTATCTTGTGTGGTATAGCTGCTATACTTGCTCACCTAATTGGTCTGCTTGCTTGCTCTTTCTCTGCACACACATAGCAGTTCCACCTTGGTATAGCACTTCAGATGCTAAGCAACTACTTACAGATCAGTTTAGAAACAACCACAGAGTAACTGCTGAGGGTAAAAATCAGGCCTGGAACACACACAACGCCATGACTAACGCCACTGTACAGAGAAATACAATGTTGACAGCAAAGTCCTCCAAACAGAAATCTGTTGTGAACATCACAGAAAAGTCAAAATAGTAAAACTGTACCAAACAAGTAAACAGTCAGTTCTACTGGTGACACGTTTCAAGCTTCCATACCCTCTTTGCTATCAGGATCAACACACATTTCACCTACAAGAGTCTGTAACATAACACAGCTATGGCAAAAACACTAAAGAGGGAATAATTTGATGATGCTGTTCCATCCAAAACTAGTTGTAACTGCTTTATAAACAATACTCCTGATCCTCTCCACTTTGAATGGGAACGGAGGACGGAAGTAACACAACCTCTCAGGACAACCTGTTCCCATGCTTAGCCCTCAGTGCATGCCATTTGCATTGCTGCATCTTTCAATCATTGTATCTTTCCACTGTGTGCCTAAAAACAAAACCCCACACCTATACCTACTACCTGAACTCTATGATCTACTGGATAACCAATGGCAGCAATTAGATGCTCCATAAGCCTTCTTAGCCTGAAGAAGGCCACAGCCCTCATCCTCTCCTTGAAATCCACATACTCCATTCCAGTTGCCTTTAGCTGTATGTCCTTCATTTTGCTTATATCCTTCTTTTACCGCAGGGTCCCAAACTGGCCACAACACTCCAACCTTGGCCTCCTGACAGATAAATACAGGGTGATCATCTCTTCCCTCAACTTTCCAGCTATGCTCTTGCTAATGTAGCCCAACACACTGCCAGTTTTCATTGCTGCACAGGCACACTGCTGACCAATGGTCCACTTGCTGTCCACTGGGATGCAAAGGTACAAAGGAGGTCTTCACAGTTGTCTTGGTTAAACTTCAGGAGCTTTCTACCAGTACTTTCCTCTACCTTGCTGAGGTCCTTCTGAATCGCAGACCTACTCTCCAGAGTATCAACTGTTCCCTCCAATCATTGTGTAGTTTGATTTCCTTCATCTATCGATAGATATAAGAAGGTATCTAGAGGCATCTTATCCAACATGCTAACAAGGAATAAATTTGGCACATGCATAATGGTATCAGACAACCACAGATTAAAAAAGAAACATGACATATTGAGGGACAAAGAAGTCATACACTGAACAATAAGGCCTAATAACCTCAGATAACAGCACAGATACATACAAGAAGAGTTTTATAACTTTTGAGATGTGTCATAACCATTAATATGGCCTAAAGAAAGAACGCTGTTGCAGCTTGTCACAGAGCCCATTGAAATCCTGGTTTGGCAGCATAGATATTTTTCCCTGCTGGCACAGAGCCCCTGCAGGCTGAGGAACAGATGATGAATGCTCCCTGACATGCAGAGATAAACTTCCTCAGTCATGCTAGTATTCCTTACATTATTAATTGTTCAGTCATTGCCACAAAACATTTTATCAATAGTTTGGAAAAGCTTCACAGCATGAACAGTAGGACTTAGAATCAAAAATGTGACTTTCTCTTCACCCCCAACCCAAAATCCTAGAAATTTTCTATAAGCCTGGTGGATTGAAATATGGAAATGTGTTTCATGAACTGAAGATTACCATGTTGATGAATAAGTCAAGTTTTCTCAGGTCCATAGCAAGCACTATCCACATTTCAAATTCCCCCACAGAAACAAGAATCAACTCCTCAATATTAGAAGAGCCATTCTTCTGTTCTTCCCAAGTCAGACTTCTCCTCTTATAAAATAATATGAAATAAGACAAGGGTATTTACTGAATTCACTTAATCATGAAAGCAAAAGTCTACTTGTAGGTACCAGTTTTTAAGGTCATCTTCACCTACAAAGTTTAGTTCATCCTCAGTAATTCATATGGTCTTTGATACAGCAAACAAATGGGACAAATCCCTTCAAGATGCGTGCTTCACTTGATTTGCTCTTTACTGCAAGACTACACATGGCTCAAAAGATAACTTGCAGCAGCATTTCATATATCATACACAGCCTGTAAGGACATCTGTGCTACCTGCTGGCCCTAAATTCTCAAGCTTTTTCTCTCATTACTCATATGGATTTGATGGGTGGACTGTTCGGTGGATAAGGA
>BOSO01016103.1:5936-16233 GCA_018403395.1 Gorsachius goisagi | reverse complement strand
GACCCCGAGACAACAAAGTTCCCACGTGCGTCTCCACCCTGGGGTCACGGTGGTGGCTGAGGAGGGGACGGGGACAGGCCGGGGCCGTGTGACCTCTCTGCTTCCCAGGGTCTCTCTCCCATGCCCTGCGCCACCGGCAGGAACCCCACGAATCTGCCCGTAACCCTGGCGGCTCCCCCCAGCCTACAGCAACGAGGGGCTCCGCTCCCTAATGCCAGGCAGGGCTGGCACGGGGGGGGGGGCCTGGCTGGGGGGCAGCGGGGACGAGATGCCAGCCCTGCTGGCGCTGCCGCCCCTTCCCCGCACCGTGGGGAGCTCACACCGAGCCGGGGAGACCCCGCGTTTACCTCCTAATGCCTTATTTTGTGGATTTCTCCGTTACTCTGACAAGCATAACTGCCCATACGATTACAAAGCAGAAGCTGCAGCAAAAATCAGGAAAGAGAATCCAGTTGTGGTGGCTGAAAAAAAATCCAGAGAATATAAATTAAACGTGCCTGTGAAAAGACTGACTGACTCTTGTTTTGTTTTTAATATATCCTAGGAAAACAGGAAAGAGCAGGTGCATGGCCATTTTCCTTTATTCTCCAAAGTTTTACTTTTAGTTTTGTCTATCTTAATGATATTATTTCAGAATGTTTGGGTGTTTGTTACAGGTAGAATTGGATAGATACAGCCCTTGAAAATATATATATGCCCTCCCCAGAATATAATTGGATGATCAGAAACCTGCACAGGAATACAGAGGCACAGAGGACAGACTCTCTCGTTCTCACATGTGCCAAACAGATGGATGCGATCTGCATGTTTGCAGCAGATCTGCCTTTTGAGATGTGTTTGAGGTATATAAACTTCAGCTAGGGTTACGTGCCTGTTTTGGAGAAGGATACATCAAAAAGGTTGGCAGTCTACTTCCATCATGTAAAATCTCCTTCTAATTTTCGTTTCCACGCTCCGTTGTTTTCCAGCACAACGTAAGCTATGCAGAGGGGTCCACCATCCCAGTAAGATGAGCGTTGGTGCCATATTTAAGAAAGTCACATATCGATTGTCCTGAAAAAAATGGAAAAAAAAAACAAACCCAAGATATGTATGTGAAGAAAACCGTTTTGGAAAAGATTACATTAACTTTCGAATCATGAAAATAGGTTCCCAAAGGAAACCTTATCTGAGCAACCTGATCTAGTTAGCGGTGTCCTCTAGATGATGACCTCTAGAGGTCCCTTCCAACCCAAAACATTCTATGATTCTATAAATGGGGGGGGGGGGGGCCTCCATCCCAGGGGTTTTGGGGGATTTGCTGGTGCCCGGTAAGACCCCGGGGAGCCGGGTCGGTGGAGCCGTGGAGAAGCGTGGGAGCTTTTCCGCAGCCTCGGGGGGTTTTACTGGGAGGGACCTGACGAAAGGCTGGAAGGTAAGCGGGGAAGGTGACGCCGGACGCACCTGGGACGGGCTTTTAGGGGCGATGCCGCTGCACCCCAAATGACAGCGCAAACCCCACCAGCTGCACTCCTGCCCCCGAAAGCCTTTAGGGTGGTTTGGGGAGGGGGGGGCAGGGTGTGTGTCACTGGCACAGATGCTGGCTCTGTGCGTGGCAGCCCCTTGACCGAGGAGTTTTCCGCAGCAGGATCGCCTCCGGTTGCGGTCTGAGCTCCCTTTTTGCAATGCATTCCGCCCCCCCCGCCGCCTCCTTGGGGGAGCTGAATTCCCCAAGGTGCCCAAGAGCAGAACCATCCCCCCATGGCTACTCCCACCAGCGCTGGAGCAGCCACCTTGTCCAGCCCTGCCCCAAAAAAAAGGGGCACCCAGCAGGCAGCGTCGCTTCCCCAGCCTCCCTCCCTGCCTCTGCCTGCTCCTGGCGCGGGATTTCCAAAGCTGGGGTGGGTACTGCGGTGTTTAACGCCCTCGGAAAAGGTTCCCTCCGTGGGTTTTTGGGACAGAGAGCGGGGACAACACGGACCACAGCCCTGGGATTCCAGACTAGCGCGGCTGTCTGCAGTGAAAATACAAGGGTTGGCATCGTCCCCGCCCGGGGACCGCTCTGGGAACGTGGAGCAGGGCACAGATAAAAGCCAGCTGCTGCTTTTTTTTTTTTAAAAAAAAAAAAACAAAAAACCCAGCCAAAAAAATCCCACCAAAACCTGAAACCTGTCCCAGAAAATGTGGCTTTCTCATTCTGGAACTGGTATTGTAACAGCCCTGTGAGAACCAGAAACATTTGGAGGCAAAGGCAAATGTTGACTTTGGGTATTTTTATGGGGATATAAAGTTTTTCACAGGAAGCAGCAGCTTTCTGGGAGAAGCATTTCTCCATCGCAATTTTCTTTGGAAAAAAAAAATTAAAAATAGCAGGGCTTTTGGGGGTGGAGGAAGCTTTTCAGTTCCACCAGGCTCGTAAAATTTGTCCTGCACTGGTGGGAGGGGATGCTGGGGGGCTCTCACTGAACCCCCCCCCTCGCCCCCCCCAAACCTCAGCACCCAGCCAGGCTTCCCCCGTCCGTCCTGTGACGTCCTAAGGGACCCTTGTACCAGAGCCATCGCCGTGGGAGTCCCCAGGTGTGTTTGCGCTCCTCTGGCCTCGCCGAAAACCATGCTCGCGGGGGCAGACGCCTCTCGCCTGGCATCAGCGCTCGGCCCTGTGCGTGAGCGGCTCCTGGAGATTTAAAAGGAAGAATAAGCAGTGAAGAAAAGATTTCCAGCTGTTGGGAGAGCAAAGCTCGACCTACCCATAAATAAAGAAAGAAATAAAAGTGAAGGAACGCGTTGTGTATATATCAGCAAAGCCAGAAATTCCTGCAAATAAAGGGCTGGAAGGCTCCACTGCCCGGGCTCGCCGCTTCCCTGCATCTGCTCAGCCAGACGCTTTAAAAACTTCACCTCCTCTGGCATCTGTTTCCAAAATAAACCGTAACATCCTACCTTGGGCTCCTGCCATCCCCAGCTGGACCTGGCTGTACTTAGCAAGGGAAGAACGCTTTCTCCACGGATACCTCGCTCGGAAAAAGAGGGGGGGGTGTGGGTTTGCTCAGCCACTTTACCAGGGCTGAGGGCAGTCACGGCTGTTTCTGCCTAAAAGGCTGAAACTTTAGGAGTCTGAAAAGGCGGATTTGGGAGGAAATCCACCGTAGCGGGCGGTTTCGGCCGGGAACGCGAGCCACCGCTTAGGCTGGAGGACACCCTGCCCGTGGAAAGGCTAAAGAGGGGATCCCAGCATTTCCACGGGTGCTAAAATGTTCCTTACCCATCGGGTGCTGCCAGGGCTGGAACGAGAGCCCAGCCAGCGCGGGACTCGTTAGCATCGGGCTCTCCCTCTGGAGAGACGCGCTGACAGGTTACCAGCAGAAATGAAAAGCTAAGAGGCAGCGGGGAGTGCGATGAACAGGCACGGTTGAATCTCGTCCATCTCCCTGTTTTTCCTGGAAAGCCGTGCCGACAGTTGCAGCCTTTTACAAGGCCAAACGCCTGCTCCCCCGCCGGGGCTGCAGGATGGAGGAACGCCATCGGCGGGATGGGGGAACGCCATCGGTGGGATGGGGGAACGCCATCGGCAGCTCCTCCCCAGCACATGAGGGCCATGCGAGTGCCTGGTGCTGTCAGCCACAGCTTTTCTCAGTTTTCCACCGTGGTATGGGGGATGCAATGCCCAGCCAGCCCCCTGCGGTGCCCAGCGAGCCCCCTGGGGTGCTCGGGCAGCCTCCTGGGGTGCCCAGTGAGCCCCCTGGGGTGCCCAGCCAGCCCCCTGCAGTGCCCAGGGAGCCCCCTGCAGTGCCCAGCGAGCCCCCTGTGTTGCCCAGCGAGCTCCCCGGGGTGCCAGGCCAGCCCCCTGGGGTGCCTAGCAAGGCCCCTGGGGTGCCCAGCGAGCCCCTTAGGTGCCCGGCCAGCCCCCTGGGGTGCCCAGCAAGACCCCTGGGGTCCCTGGCCAGTGCCCTTGGGTGCCCAGTGAGCCCCCTGGGGTGCCTGGCGAGCCCCCTGAGGTGCCCGGCCAGCCCCCTGGGGTGCCCGGCCAGCCCCCTGGGGTGCCCAGCCAGCCCCCTGTGTTGCCTGGCCAGCCCCCTGCGGTGCCCAGGGAGCCCCCTGTGGTGCCCGGCCAGCCCCCTGTGTTGCCCAGCGAGCCCCCTGTGGTGCCCGGCCAGCCCCCTGTGTTGCCCAGGGAGCACCCCGGGGGTGCCTGGCCAGACCCCTGGGGTGCCCGGCCAGCCCCCTGGTGCCCGGCCAGCCCCCAGGGGTGCCCGGCCAGACCCCTGGGGTGCCCAGTGAACCCCCTGGGGTGCCCAGTGAGCCTTCTGGGGTGCGCGGCCAGCCCCCTGCCCTCCCCTCCTGCTGCCTGCCCAGAAGCCAGGAGCCGGGGTGGAGGTGCGAGTTGCGTGGGGCTCGTTGCTGGCTGAGTCTGTCCCACCAGCTCTTTTCTGAGCCCAGATTTTGGCTGGTTTGGTGGGATTCCCCCTCCCCCCGCCAAAAGCTATGGGCAAATCTTTTGGGGCCAGTGTTCTGGGTTTACCAGCTAAACCACTCCTGCTGCTGTGCCCAAACCCCCTCCATTCCCCGCTGCGTGGGGAGGGCACAAACTGACTGGGCTCCCTCTCGTTAGCCAACGGACGTGGAGCTTGAGAAATGGTCTGGCTGTAAGCCCCCAAAATGGGACAGGGGTGTGCCGAGACCCCGCAGCCCCAGCTCGGCTGCTGAGGCCATCACCCCAGCCAGCCACCGGTCAGTCCCCTGGTTTCCAGCCCAGGGATGCAGATAAAACCTTTGGAAAAGTCCCCGGAGAAACATGAGGGTCCCTCCGCTCTCCTGGGAGACACCGAGACGTGGCTGCTTCCCACGAGCCCCGGGCCGGGGGTGGGTGCTGGGGTCTGCGCCCCACTGCTGGCCCCAGCGCTGGAAGCCTCTGGCCCCCTGAATTCTGGAAGCATTGTGCCTCCAAACCAGGCGTCTCAGCTCCCTCTAGGGCCAAAGGAAAGGAAAAGGCACTTCCAGAAATTCCTCCACCTGCTCCTAAAAATCCTCAGCTGGAACCGGGTCTGCAGCGAGAGGCTGGGGCAGAGACAGGGCCATCGGGGCCCCTAACGCTGGCGATGCCTGGGGCTGCCAACGCAGCCCTCGCTGCCTGCGGCCACGCTGAGCAATGCCAGAACCCTGTGCCTAAATATTCCTGTTCCACCAGAAATGTGCTCAGGTGAAGCCTCGGGCAGTGGTCAGGCATCCGCAGCCTCCAAGGGAGGAAAAACGCCCAAGCGGGGGTCCCAGAGCCACGGCTGCCAGCCCTGCGCCCCCCCCCGGCTCGCTCCCCAAACCAAACCAGACTCTGCCCCGTCTCCTGGGACGAGTCAGGCTTCGTCCTGTTTGTCCCCTTGTCCCTTTCTCCTGTCCCTTGTCCCCTCCTTCGGGCTTTGTGCTGTCCCCAGAGCCAGAGCTCCGTGCGGCGCCCGGCGCTGGGGACTTTTACGGAGCACAGGGATGAGAGGGGACGGGACCAGCACCCAGCATCCTACCCCCCCACCCATCAGACGTCCAGAAAACCTTGGGGGGGTCCTTGCAGGCCGGCGGGGAGGACCCCAGCCCTCCTGGCGAGCAGATGGGGATGGCGGCCACGGAGGAAATAGCTGTTTTCTGGCAGAGCTGGAGACCGGTGGCCGGCGGAGGGAGGAAGGGGCCTCCGAGCTTGCCCCTCGGGAGCTCCTCACCATGTGCGGTGGCTCCGTTCCCAGGCTGAGCTCTCATTTCCTATCGGAAACAACCGCATCTCCATTCCCTTCAGCTCCCGCTGGACCCGTGCCGGAGCCGCCCGGCACCGCAGGCCGTGCTGCCGCTCCCCCCTCGGCTTGCTCCTGCGGGTGGGCTGTCCTCACCGGGGACAGACCCACAGGGTTGAGGCGCTCACAAAGGAAGGAGAATCCCAAAGAAAATAAAAAAGGCCATAAAGGACCTTCCTGGGGACCTTTATAGACTAACGGGGTTTATAATGTTTGTGCCATGTCCTGTTTCACTCCCTTTTTTTTTTTTTTTTTTTTTTCCCCTGTAAGGGAAACTGCCAGGGCTGGCTGCTTCATTGTGGCCCTAACGAGGGCAGCCAAATGAATTTCCAAGCACTTCGTTAGGACCCTGCTGGGGCTGGCACGTGGCTAATTAGGGAGAGGATGCCCGAGCAAAGCGTCTGCAACTGGGAATGGACAAAACTCACCCAAAACTGGGCAAGGGTGGGGGGTGTCTCCTCCTCAGAGCACCCCAAGGGATGAACCTCCAACCCCTTCCCCAGGCTGCAGCAAAGCCCTGGGAGGGGGTGCCCACCTCCCGCCTCCCTCTCCCCTCTCCTCGTGCATGCAGGTGTGGGGGCGCGTGGGGTTTTTTGGCAGCCTCCCTCCCTTCTGTTGGCAAAGCTGCCTCGTTGAGCAAGAGGGGCCTGACGGGATTTCCATGAACAAACTTCCTGCGGGGAGCAAAGGGCAGCGGGACCACGTCCCTGCCCGACCACCACCTCCCAGGGAGGTTCGGACAGCGAAGGGACTGCTAACGGTGGCCCTGGGGAGGAGGAGGAGGGCAAGCCCAGGCTGAAGGAGGTACCTGGGTGGGGGGTGAGGTGTGGGGTACAGGATGGAGCAGGGGACATCCTCGTATGAGGATGTCAGCTCTTCTTGTGGATGCGTCCCATGGGTTGGTCCGTGGGCAGGGTGGGAGCTGGCCTGGTCCTTCAGCGTCCCCGCTCTGCCCACAGGCGATGGCAGCCACTGCGGTGACCGACTCCGGGGGCGTGAGGATCATCACGGAGGTCATCCCGGCCACAGATCCCCGAGTGGCCCATCTGGCCTCCGCCTCCAGCCCCTCCGTGTCATTTCAAGTCAGAGGCTTCAGAAAGGCTCAGCCCAAGGCGCTGGGGGTGAGACCGCGGCGTCTTGGGGGGGAATTGGGCCACTCCGGGGGCAAAGTGGGGGCTGAGCATCCCCAGGGGCTGCTCTGCTTGAGGTTCTCCTTGGCTGGGGCAGAGGTGACATTTGGGGCCAGCTCCCCTTGCTGGCTCATGCCGCTGCGCCAAGTGGCAGCACACCCAGCTGTCCCGAGTCCCTTCTCGGCACCGCGGGGCGCAGCCAGGACGCAGCGTGACACTGGGATCGGGGTGGGACGTGGCTAACGGCAACGGTGACATCCTCTGCCGGCACTGGCAGACCGGCAGCGCTTTGGGCCAAGAGTGACCGGGGGGATCCCTCTCCCCCATCCTTCCCCAGACCATTCAAATCTTCACCGGGATCATCCACGTCTGCTTTGGGATCATTCTGACGGTGTCAGAGACCGAAACTCCTTCGCTCCCTGTGGCCTCCGGGGTCCTCTTCTGGCTTGGGCTCCTGGTAAGCAGGGACAGGCGGAGCCTTCACCTCCTTGCCGTCTGATGAGGAGGGGGGAGATCTCGGTGGATCGAGGGGCCAGAATCCCCTCATCACCAGGGCCTCCTCTTGCACTGTCTTCTGGCTGTCCCCTCTGGGGACAGAGGGTGCGTGCGTGCAGCCCTCAATTCGGGGCACCGGGATGTGCGGGATGGGTGATGGGGAGGGGTGCCTTGCTGCTGACGCCCTCCTTCCTCTGTTTTCTGAGCAGCTCGTCGTCTCAGGCTCTCTGCTGGTGGAAAGTGAAAAAAGAGACAACATCTTGCTGGTAAGGGGGTCCCCTGCGGCCAGGCTGGGAGGGACAAAGCATTCCCCTGCTGCTTCTGTGACTTCTGCCCCTCCCAGCGGCTGGTGGGACCGCTCTGCAGCCTGGATGCACCCTGCCAGGTCTACAGCAGGGCACCTAAGGCCTCTCTCACCCACGGGAGATGCCCAGCTCTCTCCCTGTCGACCAGAGGGTGGGCAATCCTTCACGCCTCTGGGCCTCCACAAGACACTTGGGGCCTGGTGGAGCAACTCTTGGATGATGGGGAGAAAAGGTGGCTGCCCTGGGTGGCTTCTCCAGGAATGTATTTGACCTGAGCTGAATAACCCAGCTCGGAGGTGCCCCTGCTCAGACAGCTCCAAGCAAAGCCCCAAGCGGCCTCTCCCTCGGCTCTGTGGCACCTTGTGGGGGTCCCTGGCTGGGTGGGCGTCATGCTGTCACCCACACAGCTCCTGGCAGGAGCCGAAGGGACAGAGCTGCTGACGGCTGACGCGCGGTGACCCACACAGGTGAAGACCTGCTGCATCGTCAACACGGGAGTCATCCTGAGCACGCTGGTGGCCACTCTTGTCCACACCACGGCCATCATGCGCAACATCCCCAGCTGCGAGACCAAGGTGCCGTACCAGCTGAAACCCGAGTGGTGCTTCAACACCGAGGACAAGGTAGAGCGTCCCGGTCCTGCTCAGGCGGCGGAGCTGAGCCTCCCAACGCTGCGCCGGACAAGCCAAGAGGGCGATCGCCAGGAGGGGGGGGTGGGGAACATGATGGGCGCTGCCAGCAAGTGGGACCTGCAGGACCCTTCTGCTCTCCTCCTCGCAGATGCTGAGCAATGGGCTGGATTCCATATTCACCATCTTCTGCCTTCTGGAGTTCTGCACGGCGGTGGTGGCCCTGGCCTTCGGCTACAACGCCATCAAGCAGCACAACTACACACGCATGGTGAGGGGGAGGGCCAGGGCCGGGCCTGTCGCAGGGCCGTGTCGCTCCCTGGGGAGACTTTGGGCGTTTTGGTGGGAGCAGGGCCCTTCTTGCCGCCCCAAAAGTGGGATTTTTTCCCCCTTTTTCTTCTCCCAGGTGCTGTAGCCACGGCCAAGCTCATGTCCCCCGTTAAGAACCACCGCACGCTCCAGCCCCGCTGCAGCTGAGGTGCCGGAGCCCGCAGGGGGGCCCTCCCTGGTGACTGGCGGTGGAGCTGACCGGAGCCCGGGACCCCTCCGCGCCCCCGGCCCTGGCCCCGGGGAAGGCAGCTGCTCCCCGCCGTGGGTTTGGCCCCCAATAAAGGCCTCTCCCCCCCCCCAGCCCAGGCCACGCGTCTCTCCGGGGCTCGCTCAGAAGGCGGCGGGGGGGCCTCGCACCGGGTAGGAGTGGGGGGAGGCCGGAGGGCACCGGGCAGGGTCCGCCGGGAACGGGCGCCGGTGCGCCGCTACCCAGCACAAACATGGCGGCCTCCGCCATCGGCGAGGCGGGAAGAGCTGCCCGGCACAAACATGGCGGCCTCCGCCATCGGTGAGGCGGGAAGAGCTGCCCGACGCTAAAATGGCGGCCGGGGCCTCGGCGTCGCCGCGCGCTTCCGCTCTGAGCATGCGCGCAGCGGCAGAGGTGGCGCGGCGCCTCTCTGACGTCATCTCCCGGCGCCGTCGGGGACGGGGGCAGCGTGGAGGATGGAGGAGGAGTGCGCGGAGGTCCCGGGGCCTGAGGAGCCCAGCGGGGCGGCCCCGACCCCCGCCCCGGCCCCGGCCCCGGCCCCGGCCCGGCGGCGTCGGAAAGCCGCCAAGAAGCGAAAGGAAGCGGCGGCGATCCCGCGGGGCAGGCCCAAGTCGGGGCGGGTGTGGAAGGACCCCGGCAAGAAGAGGTGGGCGGGGGGCAGAGGAGCCAGGCCTCTGGGGCGGGGGGGGCCTGGTGGAGGCAGGGCTGTTTGGGGCTTCTTGAGCTGGGGGGAGGCTCTGGGGCGGACAGGATCGGTTTAGGGATGGGTTTGACCCGGGAGGGACGTGAGGCGGGTGGGGCTGCTTTGATGGGGCCGCAGGGGTGGTTTGTGGCGGGGCTCCGGAGCTACCTATAGGCTTTAGGGAAGACACGGGGAGGATGAGGTTGGTTTTGGGGGAGCCCTGAACTGGGGGGAAGGTTTGGAGGGGATGCCCAGGGGCCGAGGCTGCTGTGGGAAGCTCTGAGCTGGGGGAGTTTCTGGAGAGGGTAAGGCTGCGTAGGGTTTCTGGGAGCCATGGGGAACTCAGCTCTGCCTCCTCCGGCTGCTGACGCAGCTCCTCTGCCCGCTCAGGTTCTCACACATGATCCAGGACAAGGCCCTTCGCACCTCCTGGGCGCGGAAGATGAAGGAGCGGCAGGAGAAGAAGCTCGTCCAGGACCTGGCACGGCAGCTGCAGGAGGGGAAGCAGAGAGAGCGAGAGGTAACGGGGCTCAGGAGCCGGGCTGTGGGCTCAGGACCCTGCAGGCAGCATTGCCCGGCCCTTATGGGCCTGCTGTCTCCACGGGGCAGTGACCACGCTTGAGACACCGGGACGCTTGGGGCGGGTTTGCCAGGCAGCCAGGGGCTTTGCTGTCCCAGCCCTCGGCTGGAGCTACCCGCTGCCTTTGCTAGGGTGAGCTCAGGGTTCAGAGTCACAGAATCACAAGGGTTGGAAGGGACCTCAGG
>BOSO01016102.1:0-18097 GCA_018403395.1 Gorsachius goisagi | reverse complement strand
GATGAGGTGCTTAGGGACATGGTTTAGTGGTGGGATAGTAGGGTAGGTTAAAGGTTGGACTCGATGATCTTAAAGGTCTTTTCCAACCAAAGTGATTCTATGATTCTATTATTCTATGACAACAACTACAAAGCTGTGCTATGACTACCTGGAGTTCTCAAAATTGAATTCTTTATTCCTTTTATCAAGCAGAGAGAATTTTTAGGAAAAGATATACATTAAGTGTAGCATCATAGCTTTCTGAGAATATTTCTCAAGCTTTTTCAATCATCTCACTAAAACTTTGGTCCCCAGTTTCAGGCCTCTTCTACTGCACAATATCGGAGGAGCTGTAGTTAGGATCCTAGAGTTATCACATGAGAGAAAATGCAATACATTTTTCTTGTAGCCTTGAGTTATACAGAATGTCAAAATTTTTTCTTAGTTGTGCAGTTAGGTATTTTCCCATAAAGAACAGTAAGTATTAGACATTTTGTGTAACTATAATTTTGTCCTTATGAGCTTTTAAGATAGCTTTGACACTATTTCATAGATTCTGTGTCACATATGGCTTACAGAAACCAATATTCCATTATAATAATATTGTTTCAGTTCTGGGTTTGTCTAAATTGGATTCTGTTGTTTAAGAATTGAAAGCTATCTCTCAGAACACCATTCTAAATTACTTTTACTGCAGTGGTTTTAGCTGTACAGCAATGGAATCTCCTCTGTTAAAGATTTCACACTGATCTTCCCTTTTTTTTTCTTTCTTCTTGCAGAGGGTGTTGTGCCTTTACCATCAATTTGCCATGCTTCATCCCTTGCCTTGTAAATGACTTTTCTGAGGGCTACAAAAATGATCAAAAGGCTGGAGCACCTCTCTTATGAGGACAGGCTGACAGAGTTGGGTTTGTTTAACCTGGAGAAGAGAAGGCTGCGGGGAGACCTGATTNNGACAGGACAAGGGGTGATGGTTTTAAACTGAAGCAGGGCAGGTTTAGCCTGGATCTAAGGAAGAAATCCTTTGCCATGAGGGTGGTGAAACACTGGCACAGGTTGCCCAGGGAGGTGGTGGAGGCCCCATCCCTGGGAACATTCAAGACCAGGTTGGACGGGGCTCTGAGCAACCTGATCTAGTTAGCAGTGTCCCTGCTCACTGCAGGGGGGTTGGATTAGATGACCTCTAGGGGTCCCTTCCACCCCAAAACATTCTATGATTCTATGATTTAACCAGCATTGGTGGCATAAATGGCTACAGATGTATAAGTGTATGAAAAGATTTTTTTTACAGTAAAGCACTTAATTTTTTCCCCCCAACAAATTTGCTTTTTGGAACAAAAAACATTAACTGTAATTGTTTGGATATACCGCAGTCCTTACCCTACTGTTTTTCAAATGCTTCCACAAAACAGAAAGTCTTGATAAATGAGGTTCTAATGATTAAAAGTGGACAGAAGAATCTACTTACAGAAATAGGAACCATGGCTGAAAACAGTCAATCTGCAGCTCTGTTCATTTTATACACTTAGACAAGCCCACCTAAGTATCTCAACTTATCCCAAAAGTGGTGATACGTGCTGGGAAAGTTGTGGGTACTGTCTGATCTCACACCGTTTGGGTTTCAGTGCATATATCAGAAAACAGTTCTACCTAGGAGACAGTAATTAGCCAGAACACTTCTGGAAAACCATGTGTTTGTAAGTGTCTCACAAACAGTGCCTTTTAATGCAAATTATTGCAGCTTTTGATATCTCAGTAATCTATCCATGAATAGCATAGTCTTTCACCAGATGACCATGACATAGGTAAACAGGGGAATGACTCCAGCTGAAGTAGTAAACTTTGACTGTGACAGTTTCAAAGGGAAGGATGGGTTGATAGGGAGCAAAGGTATTTCAGCACAATGTGGTTTATCTATGAACAAAATAAATCCTTTGAATATCAAATCTTATTTATAAATGAGCAATTACAGTCAATTAGGGATAATGTAGAATAATATTGCACTGATCAGCCTTAAAGTTAATGAATACACTAAAAATATGTTTCACACATGTGATACGTTAAAATTTTAATGTTCTTTACATATTCTCTATTAGCAGTTTCACAGTTTTATTCAATACACGGTGAAATGTTCAGAAACTTTATACCTTCTCATGGCACTCCAAGCCTCCTGTAATTGTTACTTTGCTTCAGTAAAGAAATATGATCAACTTAAAAATTGATTTCAGGGTGATTAACAAGAATGAACAAACAAATAAACAGAAAAACCCTATGATGATTTTCTTCTGTCCGTGTTTAAATTTTAGTGAGCCTTCCTATTCACTGACTGATTAGGTATTAAATATTATACATTCTGAAAAAATAAGCCTATCATTTATGGATATTTATATCGGTGCATATTTATATGGTCCTGATTCATGGATAATCCCTTTAGCAATCATCAGCATGAAGAGCACAGATTCACAAAAATCAGAGATGGGGAAGAAACACCTCTTAGATCATTGGATTTATTCTCTTGCTAGTATAGCAAGATGGATTAGGAAGGCACCAGTAAATTAAATATGGAAAGTTTTCAGGCACGTAAGATTTAACACATCTCATTAATAATTGAGTTTCCAAAGTGTTCCTGCTAGAGGGCTCAGTAAACATTCCATTTAGTTGAGGCAAGAATGTGTTTGCTGATCCAAATTTGGCATTTTGACCAACCTCAGAAAAATAGTGTTTTATTTACTTATTTATCTTTTCAAGTACCTTTAGATATTTTTAAGGTGGGTTGTTGGGGTTTTTTTCATGAAAGTATCTCAACTGGTCATCAGTCTTTCAGACAAACAGTGACCTAAAGGATTGAGGCAAGGTTGCCTTAAGACCAACATTGTTTACAGAATATCTGTCTTCCTCTTTCACATTTTGTTTTGTTTCCTATGGTTGTATATATGTTCCGAACAACTAACTGTTAACCAGTCATTATATTCCAAAAATAATAATAACCTAGCATACATTTTTAGGTTTTTGTTTGGTTTTTTTTTTTTTTACTTTGGTTTTAGTATTTTTTTTCAGATGTACATGGTGCCTGAATTTCTGTGTATACAGAAAAGCTGCTATTTTTTCCTTGGGCTTTTTTGCTGCCACAATACATGTTAAAATACATGTCCAAAAATTTGTTTTGGCTTAGAGTTCAGCAAGCACCATGGGTCCAAAAGTGCTGAGGTTTAGACATATTTTAGATACATCAGATTTACTGTGCATGCACAGAGCATCTGTGCAACATATGCTCACTTAGACTTGATGGGTCATGGATGAACAAGTGAAGAGGCTATTTGTTTGGGATCCCTTGAAATTCTGAGCAAATCAGCCAAGGGACTGTTTCCTGCACAGACAAGTGGAAAAGGGAGGTATATCCTGGAAGCTCTCCTCAGGATGTTATTGGGAGATACTTGCAAGGAATGGAAGATTTCTTTCCTTGAAATCACATTTCTGGTTGCCTGGCATTGTCTATCTGTTGCAAAGTAGTTGTAAGGAAAGATGAAGAGTTAGGTCAACCCAAGAGGAAAAAAAAAAATCCATATACCTTCAGTTATCAAGTCAGCCTTGAGTGTAAAGAAAACAGTAAGACCACAGGCGTGGTTCTTAATACCTCTTAATAGACCTTAATAATAATCAATATTAAAAGTTCTTACCAATACGGATACAAATACAAACCTGTATGCAAATATCAAGAAGGTTATATTATAGCTATGAAGAATGTATCCTTCTACATTTATTAATTTGTCATAGAATATGTTTAGTAGTTAATAGTGGTGGTGTTCAGACAATTTCATGGAATTTGGGGAGTAAGCAAAACTATGAAAGGCAAAGAGCAGGACCTACTCTTCTGTAAAGTACAGACTCTGGAAGGCAGCTTCATAGTTTCAATCTTCCTGTGTTCTTTTCCTCTATGCTATTTTCTAAAAGACATATATAATAATAAATTGGTATGATCTGAGCTCATATCTCTATACATAAAATAGTTAAGAGGTCTGTAACTACAAGTTGGAAATATACTGTGAAAGACAGAGTGTAAATCTAGATGCCTATGGTCACTTAACCAACAATAATATCTTTTTTAAAAATAAGTGGAAAGATCCTTCATCCAAGATACCTATTCAGAGTAAAGATGATCATTAATCCCCTCACACATGAAAGCGTAGTATCAAAAAAAAACAATAACAGAAAGTAATCAGAAGACTTCTCTTAAGGAGGAATTGCTAATTATGAAGGATGTATTTTTTTAGTTGCATAAAGAAATGCACGCTATTGGAGCATATACTGAGTCTACTCAAATGGTACTTTTCAATTAGACGTATTGTATTTTATAAATTTACTATTTACTAAGGTCTTATAATTTTAGCAAACACTAGTTTAAATATGCTACAGAATACATTAAGTTACATCTACTTCATATTTCTTTTCATTGGTGTGTCATTTTTCCCCTTGAAATGCCTGAGATTAAACACACAAAACATTCAAACTGTCCTGGTTTCAGCCGAGATCTTTTTTTTTTCCTAGTATCTGACATAGCGCTGTGTTTTGGACTTAGTATGAGAATAATGTTGATAACACATTGATGGTTTAGTTGTTGCTAAGCAGTGCTTACACCAGTCAAGGACTTTTCAGCTTCCCCTGCTCTGCCAGGTGCACAAGAAGCTGGGAGGGGGCACAGCCAGGACAGCTGACCTCAAGTGGCCAAAGGGCTGTTCCAGACCATATGACATCATACTTGGGGGGAGCTGGCTGGGGGGAGAGCAATTGCTGCTTGGGATGGGCTGGGCATTGGTCAGCAGATGGTGAGCAACTGCATTGAGCATCACTTGTTTTGTATATTCTGTATGCTCTATTACCATTATTGTTATTGTTGTTGTTATTGTTATTCTTTTCCTCTGCTGCTTTATTAAACAGTTTTTCTCTCAACCCATGGGTATTGCTTTTTTCTGATTCTCTCCCCCATCCCACTGAGGGAGGCGGGGGAGTGAGCGAGTGGGTGTGTGTTGCTTAGTTGCCTGCTGGGTTAAGCCATAACACAATATGATGTTTACTGATCTTAAATTTTTCTTTAATATTTTTCAAATTTTATTTTTTAATTAAAATCTTTTTTCAATACTAAAAATTTATATCTAATCTGGTGAACTAATCTGATGCTACAGGTGGTAAAAATAATACTGAACAAAAAATGGTCTGTGAGCTCATATTAATTGCAGAATTAACATAGTCTGATAATTTCAGTAATTTCTTACAAAATTGAAAAAGACAATTAGAGGGCAAAAGAAGTTGACAAAAAAGGTCAATGACACGTATAATCACTTCTGAAGTTTGAATAACATTTTAATATCTGTAAAGAATTGATCATCTTTTTAAAGTACTGTGAGGTAGCCATAAATTACACCTATTAAAAACTCATGAAACAAAAGTGTTGCCTCAGGAAAGAAACTGCCTATGAGAAAAAAAAACCAAACCATCTAACAGACAATTTAAAGATGCTTTGAGAATTTCCAATGAAAAGAATTAAAACAATTAGAGGTATGATGCAAGGTATTAAATAAGCTGAAATGAGCTGAAGACATTATTAAGATCAACTTGTAAAAAGTACTAAAACAATAAAGTAAAAAAAGTATTTTGTTTTCCCTGTTTATAGAAAGAATGTTGTATAAACACTGTATAAACACCAGTTCTTCCTTCATATACTAAATATCATGGTTAATCATATTCACCTCTGCACCAAACGTAGCTGGAAAACACAGAGACATTACAGCACAGCACAAAAGGTTGAAGAATTTTTCAGTTCAGCACTTGAATCTTAGAGTAAATAACTGTAAATACATCAACACAGATGAAGTAAATTTTAAACTGTTCTTAAAGAATTAAATGTAACCTTTCTCTGTAATTATGTGAATGTCTAGGAACATTCCATTGTCATTTAAACAACCCAATCTTTTATATACTTCCAGCTTCTTCTGTTCATTTTTTAGTTTAGATATTGCTGAAGACAAAGTATGAGCAATGAACATTATTCTCTTTGGGCTTAGTTGTGATTTCTGTTACTGACCATTTTTAAATTGTTGAAGTTATCCATGATAAATAAAACAGAAATAGTTAGCTCATGAAGATTTTTCATTCCCCACCTCTAAGCTTTTTTACAGTACAAATAAATACACTATTTATCTCTTTCTGATTTTCACATTTGACATTTTCTATTAGTAAAGTTATTATGGCTTCCTTTGGGACAGACCTAGTCTCAAAAATGCTCCTTCTCTGAAAAGATCTTTATAAAGGAAAAAGTCCATAGAGATTGTAATGGAACTTGCCACTGTTCATTGTTTACATGCTCTTTTTTAAAATCAGTGCACTAATTACAGTTAATAAATGTCATACCAAACTTAGAAGAAAGAAAACATGTCTTCCAAGATTCAGATAAGTTTACAAACGCTCTAGAAGTATGAAGAAACAGATAAATTCTAAATTTGTCCCATTATTTGTTAGCTAGATACATTTTAGTAACTTTAAATTAAAGTCACCTGTTGTCTAGGAAAGTCTCAAGCATGCTTAACTGTAGGTGGCACTACTGGCTGTGTCTGTGAAAAAAAATATTGGAAATCTTTCAAAGGACCTCATCCTACAAACGCTTTCATGGACAGTTTTACTCCTGTAGAGCATTCTCAAGAATAAGGATGTACAGCTATATATATTTGCAACTTTGTGCCTTAAGTCTATATCCCATAATCAGCAAAAAGAGCTGAATTATCTTGTCAGTTGCTATGTTTTACTTAAAAAGAAATAAAAGATACACAAAATGATAATGTATGTCTATATGAAATGAGTCAGAATGCAACAGCTGATCAGAATTAGATGAACTCTCTTACATTTTTGCTAAAAAAGATTGATCCTTTACTCACAATTTAAATTATCAGTTTCAGACAGAAATAAGCCTAAAAGTGTTCATAATTAATGGTCTTATACTCAAGGGTTTTTTTTTTCCTTTTATTTATAATAGTACCAGACAGAGTGACAAAGTGACAAAAGATGACAGAGTGCCAGCGGTACCATGGATACCCCCTAACTCCTCTCCATTTCAGAACCTTAATTCTGTTGTGTGGTGGGTATTTTTTTTCAGTTAAACTATGTCTAATCTAATGCAATAAGGCATAGGAACTGATTTATCAAATTTTGTGTTGGATTGTATATTGTCATCAAATATCAATATATTATTATTTTGTAGTGCTAAAATACTTGTTAGGTAATTCAGCTCTCAACTGCGCTGGCATCTGCTTCTGATTGTGTAGCTATGTATTGACATAAAAAGAAAAAACATCTGGTGTGCAAAAAGTAACTTGTTGGCTGTTTTTTAGCAAAGAAGTGAGCAGACAGGTTTTTCAAGCTTTGCTAGATGGAAAAAAGATCAGGCCAACCCAGATCATACAACACCAAGATCTATTCCAGATCAGTAAACCCTTTTTTATTCAATTTAGTCCCACGTTAGAAATAATCATCACATTTTACTTTATGCATTTCTAATTTCAATGTTCACGCCATATAATTATTCTGTATAATCAAACCTAACTGGTGGTTTGCTACGCTGAGCTATTGAATGAGTATTCTGGCAGTGAAGCTAGCATTTAACTATTTATTTGAGAAATGTGCAGACCCGTAATTGTAGAAATTTGATAAATCTGTAATTACAATGTGTACACGTCTTTAGCACTTATGAACAATGACAGCTAAAGAAATAACCCACATCAAGCAATAAAAGGGAACGCTGAAAGTGACTGGCATGCTATGACAAGTTATTGTTCACCATTTTGACCAGAATGCCAAGTCTATTCTACTTCCAGTCTGATTATAAATAAGACAATAAGTCCAGGGCTGTTTCCATCCTCATAGAACCTGCCCTTTCCAGGAAGTGATGTTCTGTCTCATTTGGTTGGTTTTGGTTTTTTTTTTTCTTTTTTTTTTTTTAAATTATCCCAAATCAAGCAATATCCAGAAAGTCTCTGCCTTAGTAATCTGAACTCCTGGATAGAGGTGTGATTTTGATGTGATTTCACATCATCACTCATTTATTTTTAACTATCGGGACAGAAAAATATTTTAACTCCACCTATAACCCCATTTCAAAAGTGCTATAGAATATCACGCTATTATGCTTAAAGAGCAGAACATCAGTTCTTAAGTACACATAGTAAAATATTCCTTAAATATGCAATTTTTAAAATACAGAAAATAATGCCATCATATATATTACAGTATTTCCAAAAGACAGAAAAATTAATTCCTGTGCTAAACAAAGTAATCGTAATTCTTCAGTTCAAATGTCAGGAGAATGAAAATCTCTTTCTTCACAATTTATTTTGTGAAGTAATATCAATAAAAACATAAAATGTTTCTTGTCTGATTTTCTAAAGTTCTTCGGTATTATTAGACTATACACAGATGTCTTCTGGATTTGGAGACATTGCAAGGGGATGCAAAAAAAGCTGAGAGATGAGCTGGAGAGGGAAAGTTGTAACAAATTCAGTGGACATAGTTATTTGCTAAAGGGACATCTGTTGACATCTTTAGAATCCATATGTGAAAAAAGAAGCAGGAAAAACAATTGGAAACAAACTGTTAAAACCCAAAACAAAACCTGTTTTCTGTTATGTTAATGTTTTGTAGATTAGCCTGGGACTTGACACATTCTTTTTCTACAACAGACATTTTCTAGAAAAAAAAAATTATCGTTTTCCAGTTAGAAATGCACATGGTAACAATGTTCCTAATTAACAGTCAGCCATATCTTTTTTTATCTTTAAATGTGTTTCTAATTTTTTTTTTTTAGGTGAGCTTCATTTAAGAAAATTTATGGTATTCTTTCTTTCAACAGGAAAAACCCCAATAATTCTGTATTAATCATTACAGTGACTCAGTATTTTGCTTTGGTCAGAGATCTAGATACATCTAGATTGCTTCCTGTAACTAGTTCCATAAATATTGCTACACAACTTCTAGTGGAAGCCCTAAAACATCCCAACTGTACCTAAACAAGGTAGCTTATCCAGGCCTACTTTCTTTTCTTGATTACAGGGATATTGCAGAGTGAATTCTATCATACAGATAGTTCCTTGTTAAGATATAGTGAGGTGCTTATGCTTAGTTTCCCTGAGTGGCAGGAATATAAAGAGGTGTGGGAGAATGGGTCTGTGGGGCAAAATGATGATATTCTGCTGGGAGACAGAGGCCATTAGGTACTGCAGTGCTTCAGGATCTGGGCATTTCTGTGGGAGCCTTCACCCTGATCTCTCAGCTACTTTTAATTAGCGCCAGTGTGAAAAGAGTATGTAATAGCTATAGAACATTAACATTCTGATTTGTTCCTTACTTTTTCCCTATGGAAATATGAAATGAAATACAATACTATGCATTTATATCCACTATAAACTTGAATCTGTGCTCTGTAGCACTGGATTTATAATGTATAATTGCACATATTAACAGTCTTGCCACAAAGTAGGAACTAAACAGCCAAAGGCTGAAGCACCTTGCTGAAGTAGAACAGCTGTATTTGTGTTTAGCAGTGCCTTCCCTTGCACAGATACAGCACGTGTTTAATATTAGCTCTTTTTAGGAGGCAGTGTGAGCTATTATCAAGCTATCAATTATTTATCAGTGGAATAAGCATTAAAGGATTGTCCTCTCTGTAAACAGCACAAGCATGTTACTTTAGCTAGCTACCTTAAAAACCATTTGTCTAATTTGTTTTATTATTACATAGGGTCAAAATCATGCTGGAAGATACCACATGGGCTGATTCAGGCAACAAGGCAGAACAGGCAAGGTCTGTTATATCAACCTACTATATACCTATGATAGTAGAACTTTCCAGAAGTTTTAAATTGTTATTGCAAAGAAGACCCAAGAACGAATTCACAAGAATGTCTTGGTTCAAGTTTATAATGAGTTTATATTAATATTACAACATGTGAATTTGATGATATCCATACTATATAGAGAAAATTTGTAGAAAAATTATTCTGAGAGTATTGTAAGGAGAGATTTGTCTTTCTGGCAGTCAAAGTATAATAAAAATTTAGTTGAAAAAATATATCCCCCTCTGAAAACTATCAATGAGCCTAGAGTTTGTTTGAATATTTGTTCATTTTTTTGTATCTAAGGGATTATTTTCCCACAGATTCCTTTACTCAATCTTTGTCCTACTGAACAGCAATTACTGGATTCCCACCAAACTGAGTGTCCCATGATAATCTTCCTGCATTTCCTATGCCATGACCTCTGAGGCGTGTTGAACTTCCCTGGTGTCAGGAAGAGCTTGAGGTGCATTCCTACAGGTATCTTTCTTATAAAAGACAACAGTCACTGGCTCACATTTCTGCTAAACCTTAGGTCAGTTTGTCTGGCTTTGTAATAAGGAAGTCCTCATGTTTTCCTGAGTGTGTATTGCTGTTCTAAAATGGTTTCATTTCTTCCTGAAACAAATGGTACAAGTGGGGAAAATTCAGTATCTGCTTTGTTTTCTCTTCGATTCAGGAGAGCTAAGCCTGCCAGAAAATCTCTGCCTTTTGGGTGCATATGAGTGTATCTATATCTGCATATCCTTTTCCTTTTTCTAGAAAGGATGTCACAAAGGAATGATGTTTTTATTATCTTAGGATGTGCATAAGAAAGAACTGAAGCTGCCCTAGACAGGCAACACAGTAATTCAGCATTCTCTTTTATTCAGTAACAACTTCATGTGTTTTCTGAGTTTATATAAACTTGACTGATGACCCAAATGCAGCCCACATAATAACTTATGCATGATATTGACTGTTTTTGAGGTACACAGTTATGAGTTAGGTGACTGGTATTTATAAGCTGGAAGCAACCAACATTTTTAACTGTGATACAGGCATTAGTGTTGTAAGTTAGATGTGGCCTAGTTCTTTCCAAACACCTTTTTAGTAGCAGGCTCTAATACCTATATAATTTCGGACAACAAATTCTTTAGTTCATACTTAGCAACTCCCAAAGTTCATTCTTTTACAGTAAAAAGAAAAAAAAAAGAAACATGAAAATGATAAAAGTCCCTGTGTTAATACTTACAGCTGAGAAAAAAGCCAAGTTCTCTGAAATAAACTGATGTAAAGAGAAGTACTAAGATGTTGTTGCTTTCATCAAAATAGGATTATGAATTCTGATAACATCTTAGCAAGAGATATTTTAGCTCAGCAAACAAGAATAGTAAAATGTAAGATGTCTGTACTATCTGGCAAACTGCTAAAGTTGGGACCTTCATGTTGAACTGATTTATTCAAATACCATAGTATGGGAACAGAAACAAAATGGGGCAAGTACAATGAAAACAAAATGGGACAAGTACAGTCATGAAGCTCAGGCGAAGAATAAAATATGTGTATCTGACTGTTTGTTAAGACTTAAATTGCAAGTGAATTCCAGAGATTAACACCTTAAATTTTTACTGATTTTTAATACCATCAGTAAAGAATGTGAACTCTACTGTTTAAAATCTATTCATCTGAAGTTCATAATCAATATATTGGACACTTCTTGTCTTTGCAATCTGAATTGGTGGGATAGTCATGATTCAATATTAAACCTTCAACCAAATCTCAAAAGGGAACTACAGAGAACTTCATGTCGTTAAACAGAAAAAGGTTTGTATTTAAGTTAGATACTTAGAATTGGTATGTACAATGGATAAACTTTGACCACATACCAGGCAGCCCCACAGTCCCAGATAGGATCACATCAGGAAGTTAGTGATTAATGATCTTGGGTAATTTAGAGCCAAGTTCTTTACAAACTCAATAAATCTTAAAGCCAGGGACATCTTATCTAACACTGATAAAACAGAGAAGGAAAATTGGTGGGTCATTGGCAGGAGGCTTGGAGAACACACCATAAGTGAATAAAACTCAAGAAAGCTATTTGGCAATATTTAGATTGTAGTTCTGTAAAACTAGATTTGGACAGCAGGAAACATGTATAGTCTGAGAGCACAGCAACAGAGAATAATACACATATTGAAGTATTACTGTTGGTATTCAAAATCTTTCTTAGAAATTTCATTAATTTGTCACATGTGTCAGAGAACCGGATACACAACAAAAGGCCAAACCCGACATAAAACCTAAACTGATAGCCAATCCAAACCCCTCTGTGTTTAAGTGGCATTTATTCCCTACAGCACTATGAAGGATCTTACTATAAGTCACTTCTTGACATTCACAGGATGAATTGAGGTCAATTCTAGAGTTGGAACTCTGAATATCTCAGCTGTAGGACCTATGTTCTAACCACGAAGCTATTCACTTTTTTGAGAGCTCACAGCATAAGCCTTTCTAACGAAAATACACCAAAATTGAGGAAATCAAACTGACTAAATCACTTCTGACCACAGTCAGATTTGGTTTTTAAAAGCATTTAAAAATCATTCTTTACTTTTTTTTTTTTTTTTTTTACTGTAATAATGATAATGTTTGAAATGTGACATGGAGAGGTAGAGAATTTTATTCTGCTACATAGTGGAAGTATTTTTTATATACCCACAGACCTATAAAATGAGGAAAATCATCATGTTTCACTATATCATGCTGATAAAACAGCATCTTCCACTTGTGTCATCTGCACTTTAGCTTGAAAATGCTCTCTAAGCCAACAGTGCTTGTTTGGTTAAAGTAGATACCTAGCTAAATTAAATGTTAACAAGCACTCTGGCTGTTAAACTTTACCTGCATCATGTATGATATGTTAGTCAAGTTAAGAGTTTTGCATGCAATACAATCAAATGTTCCACATGTAACCCACCAATGCTACAATAATGGATTAAATGTTATCCAAATATCTCTACTGGATGAAGGTGTTCTGACAATTCTGGATGTCAAGTGAGAGAATGTAACTGAAAAATGATTGACGAATGGCCTATCAGCTATTGTCACTTAAATAACATGAGGCCATATTCATGTGAAGTGAAGAAGTACAAGATACGGTTGAGTAGACAGAGAAAGAATCTTTTGCCTTCTTACCCTTTCATGTGTTTTTGTATAGAAGCTTCTGCCTTGTTTCAAGTTAAGTCTATTAATACATCTATTGATAACCTGATTAATAAAGCTTTTCTTATACAGATTCAACCTGTATATGGTCTGACAAGGTAGATTTGAAGTTAATGTAGGTTTTAGACTAAGAATAGCTTTCCAGAGTGCACTGGAGTGGAATCAAATAGTGCCAGGACTGAAACAGAAAGCGCCTGCAGACCCACTGTATTACATCTGTACTCCAGCATGCACCACTCAGTTCCATGAACTCCTGCTCTGTGCATGTTTGGGTCTCTGTACCTGATGGAAACCTTCCTACATCTAAGAGCAGGACAGAAGCATTGTTCCAGTCTTAGAAGAGAAATTTTTACAGTTGGAGTACTCTTCTGTCCTCAGTTTACACTTTATGTTAAATGCTAATTTTTCTCTGCTGCCAGAAAAGGGTACGATGAAGGACCATTTGCTTCCATATTAGGCAAAAGTCCTGGCTAATGGAGCAGCACATCTGAGTGTTTTATAAATAATTTATGAAACTCCTTAAAGCCTATTTGTGGGAGATACCTTTTCCCCACACTAAAACTCATTCATCATAACTGAGATGAAGTCATGCTGTCCTGCCTTAAGACAGGAAAGCTTTTTTCCTTTTTTCTTAAAATCTCATCAGTTCCACTGTCATATGAGAATGCCCCACAGCTGACCACAGGCCCCTCACAGCTGCTGAGATAGCAGACCAGTCGTAATGCAAACCTCTGCTATCTGTATCAGCAGAACAGAAAAAGCCTGATGCACCACGTTTACCAGCTCAGCCCCAGAGACTAGAAAAAAAGGAAGAAAGTTTCTACACTGGTATTATTAAAGAATCAAAGGGAGATAACAATTCTGTCAGTACTTTGAAAACAAGCTCCTAATTCCCTTCATCTATTTCGAAAAAATTACTGTCACTGAACAGTATTTTTTAGTCAGCTGCCTGAGGACATACCCAGCTACACAACATTTTGTATAATAATGGTTTTTTGCCTGCCAATGCAGCAGAAGTTCAATATGCAAATTCTCAGTGTAAACTAGACATAGTAGACATATAAAACTATGCAGAACTGTGCTTCATGTACTGTTCAAAGCAATGAGCTCCCTAGATAATTAATCATGAAAGGATTTTTAGCTGTAGACAGGCCACCAATGTCAAAAGGAAGATTTGCTTGTCCATTTATACCTTTTTTCTTCTCATATGTCTCTTGTTCCTTTTTCTAATTTTTTTTTTTTAAACCTTGAACAGAATAATAAAGTTTATGGCTAAGGACAAAACCAGAGTTACAGCAAAAATGGAAATGCACATTCTCTTTTTATGTAAAGATTGGCTCAGAACTAAAGTGTGTATAATTTGTATGTTAAAACAAAAATTAATATAGTGTGTATATGAATACAAACAATAAATAATGCAAGAGTGTGAATATTGCAGAAGACCAAATTCTCCTACAAATGACAGCTGTAAAAAGGATATCGGCTTTAATAATAGAGTTCTTGTAATACTGGTAGACAAATGAAATCTGGTTGTAGAAGACATTGGTGTTGCAGATATTGCTCAATGACATGGAATTGCTTGGGTATAATTAATAGTAAGTTATGAACTATGGCTGTGCTATGATTTTGATAGTTGATAACTCTTTAAACCCTGAGATGTGGCACGTTATTTTGTATCTGCTTATCTTGGTTTCTATTAATGAAGCCCCAAAATAGAGGGGAGTCATGGTGTACACCTCAGCCATGGGTCAGTGAACACAATGACTGCAGGTTTTGACCATCACCAGGAACCATCCCCTGTTGAGACGTCCTCTGACTGCAATGGAAAGGCCTCTTCCAGTGAACACCTAAAAATTCGTTATGCTTGTTGTTTATATTAAACTATATGGGATTTTGTTATTTTTAAAACAAGTCTGAGAGTTCAAAGGCCAGTGTACTTTATTGATGTTAACTATTAGCCCACAAAATGCTCCATCAAGCACTAAAGGAAGAGGAAAATAGAATAAAAGGAATACTTTTTTTATCATCAACAACACTTTTCATCCCCTTCTCTTTCTTGTAATCCAAGTCCTGCTTCTCTTAGCCTGCAGTAAACAATTTTCTTGCTTTTCCTAGTTGTTCTGATGATTGTGTCTCTATCTAACAATACATACAGTAGTGCCATGTATGAATAACTTTGACAATGCTGACAGACAAAAGCTTAGGTAAAACCTAAGTAATTAAAATGGTTTATGTTGGCATTTCCATATTTATCCAAAGATAACTCAACACAGCCTTTTAATGAAGACTTTTCAAAGTTGCCATTTCTGACTATGCAATGAAAACGATTACTTATGACAAAAAAGTGATAAATTTATAAAGCTATATTTTTTACCTCAAATTTGTGTGTTTTCCTTTGACCATATAAGTTATGATAAAGATGTTATCAGATTAAAGAAAGAGGAAATTTGGCTATTGAATCTGAAATGTTTTACTAAAGTTAAGGTAATTATTCCAATTTTATCAAAGTGAATGATCATATTTTTAGATAGCTTATTTCTGAAAGTTTAAAAGAGTTTTGCTTTTGTTCTTCTATTTGAAATATAATGGTATAGCTATGCTATTTTTACAGTAAGAGAAAATGGAAGGATTTGCATGCCAAGAATTCCTGTTAAAAGGATATAGCTCACAGTATGAAAAGAATACTTTTTTTTTACTGAATTCATACATTCATCAGTTCTCTAGTTGGATTCATCAATAGCTTATTTGGGGAAATGAGGTGTGAAATTGTTCTCCATTGTTTTTTTGCAAGTTACCTAAAAATGTGACAAAACTAAGTTTTAAGGAAAGAGACTACTATTTGTCTGGATTTTGTAAGAATGTATATGTTAACTATAAATTTATTTTTTAAGAGAAAGCCTGGAAGCATTGTACTTACGCATTCAAAATGCTGGAACTTCAACATAGATCTTCCACAACTTGATATAGATTTCTGTGCTGTAGCTTCACTTTCTTGATCTGTATTGAAGTACTTATTCAACAATACTTTCTCTGTGCTGAATAAAACCTTAAGAAATAGTATCTAATTTTTAGGCAGAATAAATATTTTTTTTAGAATGAACCTATTTTTTCATCAGAGTGTTTTCATGCTATGTGTAATTTGGAAAGTGATACAGCTAATCCCCATAGTTGTGTATTTTAAGAAATTACTCTTTCAGAAAATTAAAACTGAGCTAAACATATATTTTCTGAGGATTAAGGAATGTAAACCCACTGTCTAGGATCAAGTAAACCCACTTCAGCTTGAGTAAAGTTATTTCCCTGCTGAGGAAATAGGTCTTCCTTTTTCTTTGTTGTTCCTAGAAATATCTGTGTTGTAAAATATCTGAGCCCAAATAGTTTGATGAAGTATTTGATCAAAAAATTAATTTGCCTTCTTCAGAATCATGTCTACTCAAATCGATGTAAAATATAGCCAGTTTCTGGATGTTATTTGTGTCTAATCCACACAGATATTGAATCCATCCATATGTTTTTTAGTGGAATGGTGAATTCTTAACCCTAAATTAATATCAGTTTTGTAATCTAGAAGCAGTTTACAGACAAAAATTAGTCTACTTAAAGGGAATGTGTTTTGAGGTCACATCAGTCCCAGGTGTTGGAGTAACACAAGAGCTATGTGAAGTTGTATTAAAGTTAACTTTCTGGCTATAAGCCAATGGATGATGCAAAAAAGACACTTTGGCACTATTTTACTTTTTCCATGTGTACCCACTCTCCTTGGTGACAGCAGATGTAAAATTTCACTGATTTTTCATGTTCAACTACAAGGTCAGAACTACATGTTGGGCAAAGAAGTCACAGTGTAAGAGGAGTCTACAAGAAGTGTTCTAAAACCTCTAAACAGCTGCTGGTGTCTGTAGAAGAGGAGGATGCTCAGGATCTTATCTACGAAATCCAATCTTAGAGGACTAGACTGTAAGTGAAACTTACAGAGCACTATTAATCCTATTTGGTAGTGCTTCCTTAATTGAATAAATTGTGATTCTTTTACTTCAGAAGTCATGAAAAAGAGAAATAAAGAATTTCTCCTAGCTGTTACTCCTCAGGTACTTCCAATACCACTTATCCAGTGTTAGCTGAATCTTAAGAATTACAGTATGCTATACTAAAAGAAGTTTGAATTGTGTAGAACTATTTATTTAATTAGTAAAAAAAAATTCAAACCTCTGTTCTGTTTTAAGTAGTTTCACTTCTGCATCTGTTTTCCTTTGGACTTGCTTTCAGCATTTATCCCTATCAATGAGCATATTTCACTTTGTGAATGATATCTAGTCCCACTGAAGCATAGGTGCATTTTTCTGAAGTTCTGCTTTGTCTTGTGCATGAAAAAAGAAGTAAAAAATATAAGGACAACTTAATTTCTAGACTACTACTTAAATAAATTGGAAATTTAAATTCTTGAATTAAAATATGTGTGCAACTCTTGTTTCCTACAAACATATAACTCTTGTCCCCTACACTCAGCAAAAATTAATTCAGCCTGGAACACATACAGAAGAAGACTAACTGAAGTGGGAGGAGGGATTGAGAAAATTTCTAACATTTAGCTTAGTGATATGAAAACTGAGATGACAGCTAGAATAATTGCTGTCAGTAAACTTAGTGAGGAAGAAAGCACTAGGGAGGGACCTAATAAATATTGCTGGCATGAGAATTAATGAGTATAGATGGCCATAAGGAAATTAAGGATACAAATAGGAAGGTTAGATGTTTTTAGAGAGTGAATACGATGTTGATGTCTGTACCTGGTGTTTGGTGCATAAATTAATACTCACCTAGAATATTAGCCAACTACATTCAGTTATCCAGGTGACTGTTTTAGTTTTATGATCATAGAATCATAGAATCATAGAAGGTTTCGGGTTGGAAGGGACCCCTAGAGGTCATCTAGTCCAACCCCCCTGCAGTGAGCAGGGACACCGTTAACTAGATCAGGTTGCTCAGAGCCCCATCCAACCTGGCCTTGAATGTTTCCAGGGATGGGGCCTCCACTACCT
>BOSO01016100.1:0-13458 GCA_018403395.1 Gorsachius goisagi | reverse complement strand
AGCACTGTCCTAAATCATAGAATCCTAGAATGTTTTGGGTGGGAAGGGACCCCTAGAGGTCATCTAGTCCAACCCCCCTGCAGGAGCAGGGACACCTTGAACCACATCAGGTTGCTCACAGCCCCGTCCAACCTGGCCTGGAATGGTCCCAGGGATGGGGCCTCCACCCCCTCTCTGGGCAACCCCTGCCAGGGTTTCACCACCCTCATTGGAAAGAATTTCTGCCTTAGATCCAGTCTAAACCTACCCTGGTTTAGTTTAAAACCATCCCCCCTTGTCCTGTCACAGCTGGCCCTACTAAAAAGATTTTCCCCATCTTTCCTATAGGCCCCCTTTAGGTACTGAAAGGCTACAATCAGGTCTCCCCGCAGCCTTCTCTTCTCCAGGCTGAACACCCCCAACTCTCCCAGCCTGGCCTCGTAAGAGAGGGGCTCCAGCCCTCAGATCATTTTAGTAGCCCCTCGGATCATTTTAGTAGCCCTCCCCTGGCCCCGCTCCAACAGGTCCATGTCCTTCTTGTGCTGAGGGCTCCGGAGCTGGACACAGTACTCTAGGTGAGGTCTCACCAGAGCAGGGTGGTTTTAAAGCATTTCTGGAAAATTCTGCGCAGGTATTAAGAGGCCACCATAGAGGCGATGGGAAGGGGCTGCGCAGCGCGCAGGAGCGAGCAGATAGCTTGCGGGGAGCGTGCATCTTCGAATCAGTCTATAATGCAATCAATTCCGTATATCCCTAGTGAAACAGCAACATTTATTTAACGTCTTTTATAGAGCAGCTGAGTTTTATCACAAATCACATTCCATTTCTATTCATTGGGGACCCCTTGAAGGCTAAAACGCACTTACTTTCCTCCGAGGAAGTTTACCAATTCTTCAATAAAGCCCCATTTGCCTCCGTATGTAAAATTGACACATTTATTGAATATTAAACATTTGCCGGTTGCTCGCGCGCTTCTTTCGACTTTATCCGCTGCCCTTAAAAGTCGTTAAGGGAAGGATTTATCAAACTCGCAATAAAGATGTGTTTATGGATGGGAAGGGGATGCTCGAACCCGCCCCGGAGGCTGCCTTATCCCATTCGGTGGCTCCATCCTCGGCGCAGCCCTTTCCTCCGCTGGCTCTTGGCAGTAACCATTTGGCAGCGTTTTTTCTCTTGATTATTCGAAAGGATTTTCCGTGCATAAAAGCTGTTTCGTGTCGAGTGCTGGTCAGGGTTGTGCCAGGTTGCAAGGGATACGCTTTTCTAACCCGGAGTCGGTCGAGCTAATTAGCAGGAGGTCCAATAAAACAAGTTTTTCTTTTATCACTGTTACTAAGTGCTGTTGTAAATCAATTAAAATGTATTCTAGTAATTCTATTTTTTTCCTTGGCGACTCTGTTTAAAGCAATGCCGAGCCATTAACAGTATTTTGTCTATGTTTGTGCGTGTGTTTATGGGAGAATATCGAACTGTTGCCGTCGAGTTCGGCGCTCGGCGACGCGTGCGGGAGCGCGCCGTACCCCGCTTTCTTCCCGCAAACCCTGTGAGTCTCTGCCCGTTTATTCGGCAAAAGGTGCAGGTTTTTGGAAGGTCATGAGGAGGGAATCTGCTTTTCCTCGAAACGTTGGATATTCATTCCCATGGTTGTCCAGATTATTGATTGCTAAAGACATAGCTGAGTCCTTCGGGTGCGTTCCTGGAGGTGTTTTTTGGGGAGGGTGCGAGAGCAATGTGGGGCAGTCCAGCGGTGAAAGGATCTTCAGGTCCGTTCCCTAAAGACATCCCAGTCTCTGCGCAGTGGGAAAAACCTCAGCAGTGGTCGGAGAAAATTTGCCAGGAGCAAAAAATTGGGGATTCCGCCCCTTTCTGTAAGCCATCGTGTATCTCTCTCTCATTCCCCACCTTTTCTCTTCTTTAATTCACGTTATTTTAAGTAGAATTTACAAACATGGGCCAGCTTGCCCTGCTTCATGGATGATTTCTCCCAGCCCACTGGCTAATTGAGGACGCATCGTTAGGTGGCGAGGTGGCTGCCGGGTGGTTTCGCCGTCTCTTGAATATCAACGAAGCACCAACAGCTACGTAAGGACGGCCGGGTCGGTGTCGCAAATAAAGACCTGCCCCGCTTGTCAGCCTGGAGCAACGAGGGGGCTACTGCATCCCGTACGGAGGCAAACGTCGTCCCCATCCAGGATTTGCCAGCAGCGTGACCCATGCCAGCGACTTTGTGTGGGAGAAATGTCCCCAACCCACCCTGGCCCATCGGCCGTGCTTACGAAGAAGGAACTCATTAAATTAATACTTGGCTGAGCATCGGGATGGGACCAAACTATTGGGTCGGGGGTTTTTTTTAATTAATGTGAGAAATAGGAAAAACTTCTTCACTGAAAGGGTTGTCAGGCACTGGAATGGGCTGCCCAGGGAGGTGGTTGAGTCCTCATCCCTGGGGGTATTTAAAAGAAGCAGGGATGAGGTGCTTAGGGACAGGGTTTAGTGGTGGGATGGCAGGGTTAGGTTAAAGGTTGGACTCGATGATCTTAAAGGGCTTTGCCAACCAAAGTGATGCTATGATTCTATGATTCTAAGTTATCATCAAGAATAAGGAGCATTACATTTGAGATTTAGGGGTTGGTTGGTTGTTTTTAAGGATTTAATTTTGTCCCTGCTTTGGAGCAAGGTGACTCTTGCGTGCCGCAGGGATGCAGTTGACTGCAGGATGGGGTCTGGCTCCCGCTTTGCCATGGCTGCGGCTCCATCTCCGGATGCTGAATTATAATGCCAGGTTGGAAAATGAAGCTCTCAGCCCAAATTGTCCTAAATGGAAGAGCAAATGAGCGCGCAGAGGAGCCGCCCCATCTTCGCAGCGGAGGCGAATTTTTGGGGCGCCTGTCCATATTCATTTATGAAAGAAGCTGGCATAACAAATGCCATCTAAACCCAGCTCCGGTAAACATCGCTCATCTTGAGTGTGTCATAAAAATAATATACAGCTCTCAGCAGCTGCTGGCCAGGAGGAGAAGCCCCTTTGCCGGGGATCCCGCTGCCGGCACAACCCTCATCCCCGGCAAGAAATACCCGAAAGCGGCTCCCGGCACAAATAACCTTTGCAGTGCACCGAGAGGCTCTTCTTTATGGGTGAGGGAAAGTGCTTAAAATGCTTAGAGGGAATAAACAGCTTTTAATGAAGTTACATTGCCACATAATGGGTATCATAAAATTGCCTTCATAGTACAGGGTCCCAGGATGGCTTTTATTATCGACTGAGCAGGAATCCTGTCTGTAAAGCTCCGGCAGCTGCGGAGAGGAGAATGCAAAGTCTTCTTAAATTACCTGATTGAAATAACGGGCAAATATTCTGCTTTGCTGCTTTGTTGAAGGCAAAGCTGCCTTTGGGGTGGTCTGTCAGACCTGGTTTGCAGCTTCTGAAGAACACAGGAGTTTCATTGCAGCAAAACAGATGTTCATCTTGTTTCTCTATCGGCTGTTTGATGAGAAATTTATTGCTCTTCTGCTGGGCTGGAGCTCCTCTGCTGCGGAGTCTATTAGGCAGCCTGGGAGCTGGCGGGGAGCCAGGGAAGCCGCGTTTTGATGAAACCCATGAAAAAGCCTGGGCTTCGAAGGCGCCAGTAATAATGCATCGGCTAGACTCTTCGGATCGGGCAATTGATTGCCGTGATTTGATTTATTGATCAATACCCTCAAATTTGGCGTCTGAGAAGCTGAACTAATCTTTAACTGCTGTGAACATCTCTGCCTGGTGGAGAATTAGAGCTGATAAGGAATGTATGAAAGGAATCTGAGCTTATCTTAATCACACAGTGCCCCGGCGCTGCCTGCGCCGAGCGGGAGTGGATGTGTGCAGAACACAATCACCAGGCAGAACAGAGCAGATCTATAAATTGATGGAATTCAAAGCCTCCAGCATCGATTACCATTATAACAAACAGTGGCGCGCTGAATGTCTGATTATTTTTAGACAAAGATTCTGTGCTCTCAGCAGCAATTTTGCTGATGCTGTCACTGTGTCAGATGTCTGTTGTTGATTGCAATTAGATGCGATACAAAAAAAAAAAAAAATTTAAAACTATCTCTGCCTATAGTTTTATTTCCACTTATTAAATCTCCTCCTTTGTTTGCCTCCTCCTAATGTCTGCAGCTGGATGAAATATTGCATTACCAGAAGAGATCTCTCATATTCAGTTGGGGATAATCACTTTACAGATCATTGGATTATATCTGATATGGTTCAGATAATCCTGGGGAAATGTGGGACATTTACTCTGCCTTGGTTAAATGCGCCCTGGTTTAGCGTTTTGAATGCGAATCTGCATAACATTTGGGTTTCTCAAACAGGTCTGCAACCCTCCCAATGATCTAATTCTATTAAAACACTAATCAATTCCCCGTGACGTCAGCCTGCTTCCCTGCCAGGGCCGGGCGTTAGGGCCAACGTGGATTTATCCTGTCCTTTTGAAATGGCTTTTGGAGCTGCCACGGCATCGGCTTTAATGGTGTAAGGAATGAATACCCTGGAGCGGCGGCGGGGCAGCGGGGAGCGTGGCACGCCGGGTGCCGGGGTTTGGTGTGCCGGGGTTCCCTGTGCCGGGATCCCTCTATTGCCAAGTGCATCCATTGGTTTGGTGCTTTCCAGTTTCTCTCCGGTGCCAGCGTGTGGCTGAGCGGCCGCGTTTGGGATCGGTCGGTGCTGCGGGAATGACTCTGCCAGGGGAATGCGACTGGCAAAGGGCAGTTTCTGAGATGGCTTTTCCCAATGGGGAAAGCTCTTTGGGAACCCTCCTTGAAGCCCAAATCCATGGAGGGGACAGCGGGTCCATGTAGGGAGGGAAAGGCATTGGGATTTGGGGAGGGGGGTCCCTTGGGAGCCTCATTGGACCTCACTGGGTTTGTCCAGCTGGGTGCTGGGCTGCCTCTCTGCACCCTACGGTGATGCTGGTACAAGGTATTTTGGGCAATTTCACAGCTTTATTTCAACACAAGCAGGGGGAACGTGGGCTTTGCCGTGTGGCAAAGTGGTGGCCGTGGCCCTGGCCCTGACCTGGCCGCCGGGGGAGCGGGAGGTCTCCTCTTGAACGTGACCTCATCTTGCGCAGACACGTGCGGCTCCGGGGCTTGATGGAAAAATGCAGCGCGGCGGAGGAGTTATGTGCTGCTGGCAGCTGGTGTTTTCTTTCTTTGGGAAATCTAATATATTGATTAGCTTTCTTCAGAACAGCATCAATAAAGCGTATAATGGCATGGCTGGTGCCTGCGGCGTCTCCTCCCCTGGTCTGAGCCCCCTTGGAGCCAGGAAGGACCTCGGCTGCTCCGCGCCAGGCTCTGCGTCCCGCTGGCTGCTCCTCCCTTTCCTGGCAGGCACGGGCCCTGCCCTGCCCAGCAAATGTGCTTGGCTGGACACCCTGGTCCTCTGCAGGGAGGTTATCCCAGGCAGCCTTCCTCCTCCTCCTCCTCCTCCGCTGTGCCTCTGCGGTACAGCTGCCAACGGCAGCTTTAGCTCCGTCGGCTCCATCACGGAGCTGGTGCCTGGAGGCACTCAGCCAAACCCCAGCAAATATCTCCAGGGTCCGGCTACACCGTGGGGCACGGCCATGATGTGCTCCTGCCCCGGCTGTCCCCAGCCCCCGGTAGCAAACGGCACTGGCGGAGCCACCGTCAGCCGAGGTGGTGGCACCGGTCACCACCGGTGACGGACTGGCACCGTGCCAGGGGTGCTTGTTGCCCCCCACTTGGGTCTTGGGTCCCTTCCAGGGGCACATGGGTGCTCCTCCCGTGCCGTCGCGGTCCCCGGCGTGGGACAGACCCTCCCGGCTGCAGCCTGGCCCACGGCGCATGCGTTGCTGCTCCAGCCCCGCGGTCACAGCAGGGGTGGGTGGAAGGAGATACCTTTGCCATTAAAGTGTCTGCGAGAGCTTAGAGGGTGGTTTGTTGTTGTTTTTGCGGTCGGGTGTTGTGTTTGGTTTTTTTTTTTTAAGCTGATTGATTGCAATAATGAATGGAGCCCAGAAATCTGCTGGAGCGGTGGCTCAAGGCCGGCTGCTGGATTTTAAAGTCCTGGTTGGGTTTGAACCCTCTCAACTATTTCAGCTTTCATCTGTAAAACACACAAAAAGCAAGCGGGGCCTTATTTAGGGTTCTCCCCGGATCTGCCCTCGGATGCCAGTGTCTGTAGGAGCGGGTGCCTTGCGCTTGTCAGGAGCTGTGTTTTATCCTGCTGGCTTATTTATTTCTTCGTGGTTCACCGGAGAGCGAATCCATCCGGAGAGATGGCCTGTTCTACCATGCGGCACATCGGCATCGGATGCTTTTATTTTAATTTCAAGTCCATATATATTTAAAGGGCTGGAGGAGCATCCCGGTCCCCCACCGGCCCGGGATGGAGGTGCCCAGGCTGCATCCCGCTGGCCAGGAGCCAGGAAGGTTTTTCCTCTCCTTCTCGAGCATCTTGCTCATTTCAGAGAGAGCTTTTCAGGGCAAATTGACAGCTGATGACTATGGGAAGATGTTTTCAAAAGGAGAAACAATTTACAATAATTAGAAATTTATAAAATGTCTTTAAACATGGTGGTAATAGGGATAAGAAAACACTTGCTGCAATGTAATCAGTTATTAGCAGCTGATCATTTATCTCGATGGATAGTTGCTGCTGGTACATGAGACACGTAATAAAAGGACTCTTGATTAACTAATTTGAATATCTTTTGAGAACAAATTCTGAGTTCTCTTTTTTTTTCTCTATTGTAACGGATCCGTACATCTGCGAGATAAACACTGAATGAATATGGTAATGAATATTATTCTGGAAGTGTGGCCCTGGAACGCTACCGGCGCCGTCCCAGCCCTGGCCTTGGGAAGCCGTTGGAATGGATGTCGTAAGGAAGAGACCTTAACGAAGCCGGCCGGGAGGAGCCGAGGCTGCGGGATGCGGGAGAAGTGTGGCGGGGGGGTTGCCGGGTGGTTTGTGGGGATACGGGGGACAGGACCAGGCTGGCCCCCTCCATCAGCCCCTCTTTGGCCTTTGGGATGGCAAAACGCCAGGGCGGTGGAGCTGCTCGCAAGCAGCCACCAATACAACACATTAGACAGCATCCCTTGATATATGTTGGGTTGTTGTTTTTTTTTTAAAAAACCACAGCCTTTTCCTCTCTCCCCGGGAATGGAAATCTGATGTGCGGCTCAAATCTCTGCCCTCTGCGAGATCCCATTACGGCTCTTTTGATAGCACGCTGTAAAGCCCGATTCCATTTTAGATGCCGAGACCTCGCGGCTCAGCATCTGCGCTGCGGGACCGTGGGCCATCGGTGGCCCTGGGGTGACCGGTGGCAACAGCAGGGCTGATCCCTGCTCCCTCCTGGCCACCGTAGCCACTTGCTGGTGCCGGCGGATAAAGGATGTGGCCACGTGTGCACGACAAACTTGTATTTCTCCTTCCTTGGGATGGCAGGGTTAGGTTAACGGTTGGACTTGATGATCTTAAAGGTCTTTTCCAATCTAGACAATTCTATGATTCTGTTGGTCTGAAGTTGTGCCAGGGCAGGGTTAGGTTGGACATTAGGAAAAATTTCTTCCCCAAAAGGGCTGTCAGGCTCTGGAATGGGCTGCCCAGGGAGGGGGTCGAGTCCCCATCCCTGGAGGGATTTAAAAGCAGGATGGATGAGGTGCTGAGGGCCAGGGTTTAGTGGTGGGATGGCAGGGTTAGGTTAACGGTTGGACTCGATGATCTTAAAGGGCTTTTCCAACCTAGACAATTCCATGATTCTATGATTCCTGGCACAGTGGGCAAAGGGAGGAGGCGGCTGCTGGGTGGGTTAAGCGAGGTCCGGTCCCAGCCTCGGTTGGTTTCCCCGCCAGCTCCCGGCCCATCGTGCCAGCCATCCGAGACCTCGCTGGCGGCTCCGGAGCGGTTCCTGCTGCCTGCGCGTTATTCATTGTCCTCAGCCGCTAATGGACTCAATTCAAACCCTTCTCCCTCGTTGCCCCCTCCCGAATGTTATGATTTCACGTCGTGGCTGAAAGCAGATTCCTTTTGGCAGCAAGAGCCCCAGATATTTTATATTTACGGGTCATTTTCTTCCCAGGATCCCAATTTTCTCTTTCTCTCATCTCCCCCTTCTCCTTTCAGCTCCGTCCCTGGGCAGGTCACACCGTGGCTCCATCTCCATCGCCCACCCTCCCCTCCCCACGTGGCCGGCGATGCTGCTGAGGGCCGGGGGCTGGATGCGGCCCCTCCTGCGGGGACGGGGAGGAGATGCTCGGGGATGTTGGCACTGCTCTTGCTCAGCTGTATTTACTGCAGCGAGGAGCAAAGTCCATGTAGCTGTGGATGCAGTTTACAGGTAATTAAACTCAGCTTGGTGAGGATTTAAACATTAATATTGATGCTAAAGTTTTTAATAAAATATAGGTAGAGAGGGAGAGAAAAAGAAGTATCGATTCCTACAGGTTGGTTTTTTTTTTTTTTTCTTTTCTCCCACTTTTATTGTCGCGGGGAAGGGTTGATATATGAAATAAGGATGCTCTGTGCTGGCGTGGGGGTCTGCGGATGAGGACAGATACAATCCCAGAAGGGCAAGGTGTGGAAAACTGCTAGGAAAATGCGTTAGGGATCAATCCATACGGCGAGACCATTCCCAACCCGACCCTCCTGGGCATCCTCTGCGGTGGGCGCAGGCTCAGCCTCGGGGGCAGCGCTGGCTTTTTGGGAATGGTGCTGAGCCTCCAAGGTTTCCGTGTCTGCTTCTGCATCCCACGTGTTGCTCTTCATCGCGGCCGGATCAAGACGCAACCCGTTGGCCCACGCCGCCATCCGTGTGTCCGGGCTGCGCTGATGGCATCACTCCCATCCCCACCGTGGCCCTGGTGGGTCCAGGTTGGGGGTCCCTGTGGTCCCCCCGGTCTCGCTCCCTCAAACCCCCTTCACAACCCGTGTTCCCGTACTGTACCAAAGGCCGTTAAAAAGATGCTGACGGCCGTTTTTCACTCCCTGCTTCTCTGTATACACACAGGATTTGGGTTTATCTGCTTTCTCGCCAATATTTTTTTATATAACAGTGAAATATTTATATCGTCCAATAAAAGGCAGTAAGCTTGCAATCTTGCACAAATTCATTGGAGACCGGGAGCTTCGTTGTCTGAATTTTACACCCAGCAGTGACCCCTGGTAATTGGCTCCATACATCTTTAGCCTTGGGGATTTACATGAGGTGATTGATGGCCGGGGTCACCCCGCCTGCCCCATGGACCATCTAGCAAGGGTTGGTGGTGGCCACCCTGCACTATCTCTCCTGTCCCACCATGGCACAGCTGGGCAGGTTTTTGGTGATGCCGTTGGGAAGGGGAGGAAGCACTCGGTCCCCCGCGGTTTGGGCAGTCGTGCCGGGGGGCAAGGCTGGCTCCGTGCCGAGCGTGGTGGTCAAAGTCCTGAGGTTTTGGTGGGACGTAAGGATGGAGCAAACCTCAGGTCCTGCCGCCGGAACTGGCTGCTAATCCTGGCTGTGGTGGCCTCTTCCATTGCAAACCCAATTTGCCCCAAAAGTGCCTGTTTTGGGAGTCGGACAGGGATGCTCGGGGCGGGCGAGTCGGGGATGGGATGTGCATCACCGGTGGCCGGAGCTTGGGGCGCAGCCGAGCCCCACACAGGCACCTCCAGACCTCCGCCACCAGCACCTCAACCCCCAATTTATCAAAAAGCAATTAATACCCCCCACCCCACACACCCCTCCCGCTCAGGTTTTATGGTTTCTGTCTCTTCCTGCCGACTGCAGGGGAGTAATTAGAGTCTCTCTAATGAGGTTTTCATGGCGGGGCTACGGTCTCTCGCCGTATCTCCCCATCAGACAAAGGCTTTGCCACGGTTTATGGTGCCAGCATAAATTTTCTCTGGCTGTTTTCACCGTGCTCCAAGTCGGATGGGGATCGGGACGTGCACTGACACAGCCGGGCGGCCGGATTTACCGGGGAGCACCTGAGAGGTCGCTTTCGCATCCCATCAACCCCATCATTTTTGATTTTTTTTTGATTTTTTTTTTTTTGTTTCTCCCCCCCATCCCACCCAAATTAAAAAGCCATCTCTATCTTAAAACCCTTATTTATGAACACTTAAGCGTAAGTAAGTCATCGTTGGATGGCTTCCCTCCCTGCTGATGGATGTAATCTGGCACCGGGGTGGACCGGGAGGGAAATCTGGCAATACAATATGCTGTGCTTGACTATTTTGACACTCGGAGTGCGATGTTTTTTTTACAGTTACTGATGAGCTTATGGCACTGCTCCTTTTGGAGAAGTGAGGAGGAGGCTGGGGCTGAGAATATTGATTAGCGAGCTCCTGATTATCTCAACAACCCTCTCGGCTTGCCTTTTCTTTTGTGGGGAATACAGAATTTCTTCAATTATTCATATAAACCTCCTTGTCGATATTGCCAACGCGCCGTGGCTGCGCGACGCAGAGCAAAATCAGTCCGGGGGAATTATATTTCTGCAATCTTAAAACCCAATGCTCCTAAACCACCTTTATTTTCTTTTTTTTTTCCCCTCCCTTTTTCCTTTCCCCCCCCACCCCCTTTTTTTTTTTGTTTTTGTTTTGTTCCAGAAGGAGCTTAATTCTGCTGCTTCGGTGCTGGCAGCGCGGCGGGGGGAAAGCGCGCAGTCTCATAAACATTTAATTGAACTCAGCCGGGAATTTTAAGAAAAATGTACCTGAGGTACAGGAGATTTGCTGTTAGAGAATTAACTCGGCGGGATGGCGGCTTGCCCTCCCCGGCAACTAGATTTTTGAGAACAGTAGATTTAAGTGACTAACAAGAAGGGAAGCTAATTAGCCACAAAGACAAATTATAGCCCCCAACCTTGGGGTATGGGGATTTCTTGCACCCGCCGCCTCCGGTAGCTCCTTTGGGTGGGCAGAGCCGGGTGCTGGGGTGGGGGACGGGTGCTTTGCGGGGGGGGGGGGCGGGGGGAACGACACACACAGCATCTGCCTGGATGCATCCCGGCAGCGCGGGAGGAAACTTTGGGTTTCGAGGCGTTTATAAAAAGCAAGCGTTGAGCATTCGGTGACGAGATGCTGGCACCCAGCTCGCAGCCCAGATGGGGGGAGATGTGTTGTGTTTTTTTTTTTAAAAAAAAAAATTTAAAAAGACAAGAAGGGGGGGGTGGGGGTGGGGGAAGAAAAAAAGAGCAACTCTAAAATAGCTTTTCTTGGAGGCCGTGCGGGGAGGGGTGTTTTCTGCCTGCCTGGGTGGGAGGAAAAACTGGCAGCGTTGTAGGGGGATGCTCCAAGGGGACGTGGGCAGGGGAGCAGGCAGGACCTGCCCTCACCCCCCATGGTCCCGGGCATGATCCCAGCCCCTTCCCACCCCATCAGCTCTGGTGGGGTTGAAATGGGAAGGGGAGAGTCCTGGGAGGGACAGGCTGGACCCAGCTTGGTGTGGCCAAGGCACAGGGTCACTGTCCCCAAACTTCTGAGGGGTTTCTGCAGCCGATGACATCCCATTGCCTCCCTGGCCAGTACTGGGTGGTCCTCGTGCCACGCGTGGGCAGGGGAGCGGGCAGGGCCAGGGAGCTTCCAGGCAGGGGAAGGAGCCATCACTGCTGGGAGGTGCTGTGGTGTGGCCAGGAGATGGCACAGTGTATCTGGAGGTGCTGTAGTATGGCCAGGAGATGGCACAGTGTGGCCAGGAGGTGCTGTGATGTGGCCAGGAGATGCCACAGTGTGACCAGGAGGTGCTGTGCCGTGGCCAGGAGATGCCATAGTGTGTCCAGAGGTGCCATACCATGGCCAGAAGATGGCACGGTGTGGCCAGGAGGTGCCACGATGTGACCAGGAGGTGCCACGATGTGACCAGGAGATGCCACCATGTGACCAGGAGATGCCACGATGTGGCCAGGAGGTGCTGTAGCATGGCCAGGAGATGCCACAGTGTGTCCAGAGGTGCCATACCATGACCAGGAGATGGCACGGTGTGGCCAGGAGGTGCTGTGGTGTGGCCAGGAGATGCCATGATGTGACCAGGAGGTGCCATGGCGTGGGCCAGGAGATGGCACAGTGTGGCCAGAGGTGCTGTAGCATGGTCAGGAGGTGGCACGGTGTGGCTGGAGGTGCTGTAGTATGGTCAGGAGACGGCACGGTGTGGCCAGGAGGTGCTGTAGCATGGCCAGGAGATGCCACAGTGTTACCGGGAGGTACTGTGCCATGGCCAGGAGATGCCACAGTGTGTCCAGAGGTGCCATACCATGGCCAGTAGATGGCACGGTGTGGCCAGGAGGTGCCGTAGCATGGCCAGGAGATGGCACAGTGTGGCCAGGAGGTGCCGTGGTGTGGCCAGGAGATGCCACGATGTGACCAGGAGGTGCCATGGCATGGGCCAGGAGACGGCACAGTGTGGCCGGAGGTGCTGTAGCATGGCCAGGAGATGGCACGGTGTGGCCGGGATGCTCCAGATGAGGTTGCGATGGGTGATCTGAGGAGGAGCTGAGCACCGGGGTGGGACGACATGTTCCCAGCCCACCACGTTGCTGCAGAAGGCATTCTCCGTGCTCCGGCCCGACCCAGGTGTTCCCCAGCCCCATGCCCGTACCACGTCCCTGGAGGTTCCGTGGATGCCTTGGCTTTGGTCCCCAATGGTTCCGTGGATACCTTGGCTTTGGTCCCCGATGGTTCTGTGGATACCTTGGCTTTGGTCCCCGATGCTGGCGAGAGACACGTTGCACTTCAGGATACCTCTTCTTCTCCCCGGCTTTTTAATGCTCTCTCTTCGGGGGCTGCTTTCTCTGCTCCTCTAATGTGCTTCGATGGAAACCCCTGGAGAGCTGCCGGTACTCGGAGCTTGCCAGCAGCGACACATTAGGATCTGTCATCTGCTGAGCATTACCTGATTTTAAATCTGTCTCTTTGGAGCTACGGAACTGCATAAGAAAATATTAAAGTAAACAATAAGTGGATTTACACAAATGCGACTGATTTCCATATTTTTCATCACTTCATTTTATTACTGCGTTTACTGATATGCTCATTTATTTATAGGGCAATCCAGTATTGATTCATTCCGATGCACTATGCATAAACACATAAAAGAGAGTGATAACAATAGGAATACATTTTCAGTCTTTTAAATACTGCATTTTTTCCGATAGTCTTCATTAGACCCGCGACGAGGATACGAGCGATGTCCTTCGGGGAGCCGCTCCCGCTGCCCAAGTGGCTCTGGATTTATGGGGGTGCAGGGGAGACCAGGATGCGATTCCTGACTGCTCCCATGGCTCTGCCCCCTTCCTCCTCTCCGGAGGTTTGGGTGGTTTGTTTTTTTTTTCCATGGGATGTTTTGGGGGGATTTTATCCCAAAAGGTGGATTCCACTCCCCTGCGGTCACGTTCCTGGGGTGTTCCAGTGCCAGGCAGTGCCGGACCAGAACGCTGCCGCTCTCCTGCGCCGAGGCTTGTGCGGGCCTTGAGGACTTTTTTTTTTTT
>BOSO01016099.1:7801-29943 GCA_018403395.1 Gorsachius goisagi | reverse complement strand
GTTCCTCATCTTTCTTGAACCGGGGAGCCCAGAACTGGACACAGTACTCCAGGTGGGGTCTCAGCAGGGCAGAGTAGAGGGGGAGGATAACCTCCCTCGACCTGCTGGCCACACTCCTCTTAATGCACCCCAGACATGCCTTCAGACAGTCTGCACTGATGTCGTATAACATACATGTACAGTGGAGATTGAATTTATCTTAAGAGACTTAAGTCATTTTTCCACAAGAAGTAAATGTCCTCACAATAGATTTTCTTTCAGAAAATAATTAACTCAGTCTTAACTTGTGTTTCTGTTTGGACTGATGGCAGTGTTTACTATGAATCCTTTTCTACAAAACCACTCGAGGAATTTTGTATTTCCAGAACAGCTTTTTTTATTGAGACACATTTGCTCGGAGTACTCTCTTCTTCCTGATTTAGCTACTGTTTTAGATCATTTATTTTTATTGACAACGAGACTAGTCCATTTGGTTGACTTTCTCAAACATTAACTGCTATAACTTTCATTTAGACTGCCAAGGTTTCCTCATTTACGTGTGAAATCATCCTATTCACCTTTCTAGAAAAAGACAAGTCAGACCTGGCATTTCTTACTCTCAAGGAGAGAAAGAGGAGAAATGATAGTGCCACCTCAACGGCATTGCTTTTTCTGATTTACAGCTGTCACCATAGAGGAGTCAGGAACGATGGGCAAGGACACCCACCCTCCATGTTATCTTCCCAAAGCTTCTTACAAAAAATGGTGCTGTATCCTTAATCAAAAATTATTTCTTTCCAGTTCTTTCTTTGATTCACCACTGAACCATAGAAGAACACAGTCAAACTTGGGGCATTCATTCTAGAGCATTTGTGAATCAAAGAATTCCAATGGGTAAGTTGGAAAAGCCAGGCTTACAGAGTACATGGGATAAGCAGGCAGTGATGACAGCCATGTGGCTGCCTGTGATTGCAGTGCATGGGGTTGGTGTCAACAGTGGTTCTCTGTTCTCTGTTTCTCAGCCTCAATATCTGGAAGCCAGAAAATCATGTCTGACTCTTCAGGGAAGGAGGAAGAATAGCTTTAGAAAACAGGCTAGATTCATCAGCTGTAGATAGCAGTAATATTTTTTATATTTTTCAACACCCTAGTTCATGAAGCCATCATGAGTTCTTATTAGGCACAGACCAATGGGCACAGGACAATTAATTAAGAGTACCAGAAAGTTCACCTCATCTCATTTCATGACCACTCCGATCACCTCACATAGCCTTCTCCAGGGGAAAGGCTGTAAATTATTAAAAGTGAACGAAACAGTTGAGTTACGAGGTTTTACCACTAGGAATTACATTGCTATTTTTCAAGGATGCATTTTTATTTAGTTAAAAGTTCCTGGAAATAATAATTGGGTTTGTGTTGCTCAGAGACTTCTATCGAGAATTATTTCTTGCAGATAAGGCATCAATTACGCAATGACTTCTGCCCCTTTTAAATCAGCAACTGATAAGCACTATTAGATGTTGAATCAGAGGCAGCCTTAGGGAGATTATCTAGATCCTATGCACCTGCGCCTGACCCAAACTGGGAAAATCAAAAATAATCCCAAGAAAAGAATATAAAATGTTAGAAATAAGATCAGGATTTTACTCTCTGTTTCATGTCTCTCTAACCTTGACCAATGCTCAGTTTGAGGGACCAGATCTACAGGGTTATCTGTTCTTGTGTTTTCTATACTTTTTTTCTACTCTCCATCTGAGAAGGATTCACTGGAAATGCAGTCTGGACCTACATTTCATGTAAATTAATATAGCTCTGAAATCAGCAGAGCTACAATGCTCTAAAACTGCTAAGGATCTTTTCTTACATCTTATTTATATATTTTTAGAATGGACATAATATCTCGTTTCATATTAAAGTGTAGAGTTCATCACAGCAGTAATCTCTAAGACACAGACCCGCCTATCTTTTATGGTAAAGGAATTGCATTTCTTCTAGTTGTGATGATAAAAATCTACTATTCCTGGGAAGATGACTTTCTGGAACCTGGATAAATTGAGCATACCCTACTGTATGCTAGGAGTCGAAGAGATGTGACTGCTGACCTAACCAGTGAAAGAGGTCTCTGATGTTAATGCAGTTAAGCTAGGAAGACTGTGTTGGTGTCACTCAGAGGTGGATAGTGTTGGGTTTTTTGTGTGCTAATAAAAAAAAATACAAGTTTGTTACTATTATTGTGGCTGTGCAAAAGGCATGGATCCAGTACGGGGTACCAATAAATTGCCACAGTATATACTGTAAAAAAAGTGTAATTATTTCCAGTAGGCAGAGTTCAGCCCTGTCACAAGATTTAATCCAGTCCACTGCTTGCTCCTTGTTTTTCCTGAAGCCTGTCAAATGGATAGGGAGCAAATAATGTTCCCAGCTCAGAGATTTGGTATCTCTCAGCGTGCTTCCTGCTATCCTCTTCCTTAGGGACCTCACGCTGCAAAATATGCACTAACAAAATGCATATATGTTAAGTGACCAAACCAGAGGTGTCCCCTTATTCATGTGGTTGACTGTGGAGGTATGTCAAGTTGTTTGATGGGGCTGTATGACATGACACTGGGGTGTTGGGAAAGCACAGAATCAGGAACACAAAACTGAAATTTCTGCTCGTTTGATGGAGGAGGCAGGTATGGCCTGTTGCGGTTGAAAGGCTGGACAGTGTTGGTGCAAAGAAGTGGTTCTCAGGCAGTGGCCTGCAGGCAGCATCGTGCCCTAAAACTGGGGCTAAGGGAAAAGTATAAATTGCCTGCAACACATCACCTACTCAGCAGCTTTGCCTATGGCTCAGCCAAGTCACGGGTCTCTGGCTTAACCAGTAAATATTTGGCCTCTTTTGAAGAGCCTGTGAACGTAATTTATTCAATTATCAATTTTCAAATAAATATTTATTTATTTTTAGACTCCTGAGTGCACTTTCTCTTTTTATGGATGTTACTTCACACTACTAAATGCCTGAAATATTTCCAGTTGTAATTATGCAGCAGAACATTTCTTTGTTGTTTCTGTTTGAGTTTTATGGTCTGGATAACATTCAGTCATAGTGAATGCCTGCCATTTCTATTCATTATTTACTCTTTGCATTACAACAGGAGGGTACTAGAACTGGACAGCTAATACATCAGATGACTTTGCCAAAAGTGCGAGTACAAAGCCTTACTCCAGACGACTGTTGAAGACTTCTCCAAGCCAACGCTGCTGGGAGTGAGGTCAGGATCCATGTGTGCACGGTGCGCGCGCTGCCATGGGTAGAGCTGCACCGTTGAGCAGGGAGGTGAAAGCCCCAGCATGGGGTGGCTGCCAGCCTGCTGCCGCGTGGCATGATCCAGCAGACACACGCTCACCTGTATGATCACAAGGGAGAGGAAGACTGGGTCTAAAACCATTTAGGGCTTTCTAGCTAAACCACGCTTTGAGAAACATGGAATCAGAAACGTTGCTTTGCCCTACAGGGCAATCCTGAGGGATGGCCATGGAGAAGCGGCCTGAAGAAGGCAACACAGGTGAAATGGTTTGCCTGGCATGAACCTTTAATTTCCTTTAAAAATGGGAATAAAACATAGGTCCCCACATTCCCAGCTCCGCACCATGACTACTCAAGGACACTCTGTCCTATTTGCTCAGCTTTCCAAAATGGCTGGTCTCACCCCACCATCCCCCCCCCCCCCCCATGAAGTAGCAAGCCACCTACGATCTTTTTTCTGCCCTAGTTTCTTTTTTAAAAAAAATCACAACACCGCCAACCACTTTTGCACGGCAGTCTCGGTCGTCTTTCACTACGCTGGTCCATCCAGCCTGTTATTTAAGTTCCCCCTGAAAAAACCCCCACCACTTTCTTCCACAGTGCCCACACAAAGTGAGTCAATGTTCTTTTCCATTCATCTCAGAGAGACCAGGATTGCATTCAACATGTTTGCTTAAAAAAAGAAAAAAAAAAAGAAAAAAAAAAGAAAAAAGGAAGAAGCATGGGTAAAACCACCAGGACGTTCATACAAATCAGCTGAAAAGTTACACAGCTCTGTTTCTACAACCCTTAATATTCCTCATTCACACCCTCGCTACTATCAAACATACCATGTGGGCCTAGCTGCTTAACTATTAACTTACTTTGTGTATAATAGAATATTAAAAAAACCCCATAGTAGCAAGTTTTGTTCCCATGTGATCATGCTTTTCTTCCTGAGATGGATTACCATGTCAGAGATTTTGAGTGAGAAGGTCCCTCCTCTCCCCTACAGAAATCTAAGCCCTGGGTGGTGGCTCCATCTCTGCAAAGTTTTGGCTCTTCAGTTGTTGTAGCACAGGCCTTGTGGACTCAGAGAGCAGCAAAAGTGCTTATTGTCTTTGATACTTTGATACGTCAGGCCTTCAGCCTCCTTCTAGCAGCGGCTTGGGAGTGTGCAGTGTTGACTTTGGGTATGGTGAACAGCTTCACTGCTGGCAGCATCTTGCAGCAGTAGGTAGGGTAGGGCAGAGGGACTTCTGCTGCCACTGGAAAAGCCCCATTGCTTGCTGAGACAAAAAGGCTGGGCATTACTTGTCTGGGGTTTTCATGGATAGGTTTGTGTAGTACCTTTATACATGAAAAAGGATTCTTCACACACAGCTTCACCATGCTTTTGTACCAATAGATGTGTGGGGTCCAATTATGGCCTTAGAATATAGATTTTAGTGTGGTTGTACTGGTAACTGATAAGGTGTGACAGTAAAGATAAGGTTTCATCAATACAGTTATTTCCTTTTCATCTAAGGAACCAGCTTTAAATAGCATTAAGCCAACTTAAGCATCCATACTTTATAGAGATGCTTTACTTTAATCACAACAGTTACTGAGACAGCATAACTGAGCAAATGATACAGAAAAGGCTTTCACACATATCACCTGCAGTGCCCTTACCTAAACTAAAAAATAACAGTAAAAAAAAGAAACAGACTTTTCTTTTTCTAGGTGAAGCCTATCAGAAAACTTGAGAGACCCATGGTCCTGCGTGCCATCTTTTTCTCTTGTCAGGAGATGCACAGGGGTCAGGAGGGGAACAAAAGTTGTTTCTGGATGCTGCATGTCAGTGAGTTTCAGACCTCAGATGGACTTCAGCAGCCCTAGTGCATCCTTGTGGGGTTTCTGTAAGGCAGAAGCAGTATATTATTCCCATTTTACAGCTAAGATCATAGAATCATAGAATCATTGAATGTTTTGGGTTGGAAGGGACCCCTAGAGGTCATCTAGTCCAACCCCCCTGCAGGGAGTAGGGACACCGCTAACTAGATCAGGTTGCTCAGAGCCCCATCCAACCTGGTCTTGAATGTTTCCAAGGATGGGGCCTCTACTACCTCTCTGGGCAACCTGCTCCAGTCAGGATGCTAAGCAGCTACGTTTTTTGCACCTGCTCCTTCAGGAAATCAGAAGAAAAAGCAAGACTTGCACCCTGATCTTTGCAGCCCAGGAAGACTGAGAGGGAGCTTCTGCCAGGCCCAGAGGAGATGCTCCATGGGCCAGCGACAGGATACTGGCGGGGGAAGTGACTCTGCAGGTTCTTAAACTCAGCTTCTCTGGGTCCGGACAGGGGAAAGGCATCTGTGCTGTGCCAGACACAACTGAGTAGCTCGCAGGGCACAGCATTGCATGCCACAGCACTCTCATCCCCTCAGCACAAAGCTGCTGGCTGATCAGCATTTCTGGAAAAAAAAAAAAACCCAGACCCCAACAACTAACCCCTCAAACCAACAAACTATTTAACTGTACAAACTGAATTTTAGGAGCCCAACTCATTTTACAAAATACATTCAGATAAAAAAGAATGGCAATTTAAACATGGAGATGCCAAAGCAGGATGCTTCCCATCAAGATTTTTCAGAAACCTTGCATTTGGTCAAATTCTGCAAACCCAGACACATAGCTTTTTGTAGAAAGCCCTTGAGAAGGTAGTGCGTCCAGTTTCTGAGTAATTATGGTTCTTAATAAATTTTTGGCTTCCCTGAAGCCAAATTAAATTGTAGAACTGATTTCAATGAGGTCAGGATTTCATTCATAGTTGGTAAAGCAGCATCCTTGGTTTTGACAGGCTTAACTTTCCTGGCATTCCGAGAACACTGTAGTTGTTGGACTTTTTCACAATTCAGAATAATATAATGCCAATTGCATTCCAAAATCAGAAGGAAAGTTTTAAGCTGAAAAAAAAGCTGATATTGTTAAAACAAATACACTCACCACTTGCTTCTGTATTAAGTTGCAATTATGAAGTAAGTGTGAACCATTCTAGGTCTTCTGCTGTCAGCAATTAGAGCAATGGTATCTGAGTATGCTTAAGATTTTACCAGGATACAAGATATGCACGTGAAAACAGAATCAGGGCCACTGAATTCAAAAATGGTATGCTAGCTGTTCATTTCTGAAGTAAGGAGAACAGACTGCTGGATTTTCAGAGACAAGAAGTATGTGCTAAAGCAATCGATGTACCACTGCTGTATAAAATTCACCCCTGTGTAGAGGGCCCTGTGCAACACTTCGGAAGTGTGTTTTAAGGGTGAAGTTTTGCAGAAGTCTTCTACTGAGGAGGAGGGAGGATTTCATCCCCTCCAAGCAGAGACTGCAGGAGTGATCATCAATGAAAGGGTGAGAAAGCTCCCTTTACACTATCTCTAGCCCTCCAGCAAGCCAGGAAAGACAAGGTTTGATCTGAAAAGTAAACTGGTCAGAGTTTTAGCTCCCCTGGACCGCCAGCTGGCTTCACTGGGTAACCCACTGGAGTCTTCCGACTGTGCCTAAGCTTTGCTCGGGGTCTGTACATTGGTTTAACACTGAAGTGTGAATGAATCACAGGGAAATGATAGGCCACAACTTAAAAACAGAAGGAAGGAGTCCTGCCAAACAGGAATAATTGGCTGCAGATATGAGCTTTCCCCAGTCTCCAGCCCATTCATTTCTGCAGAACGGCTCTACAAAAGCATCAACATAAATTTGACATTCTTATGGAAAACCACCTCTAGGTGGAAGTATTGACCCTGCAGATAGAGATGAGATCATAAATATCTATGTGGCAGAAGTGATGGCAACGTTTTTTTAAAACAACTTCCTCCAATATTTTGCTCTTGAAACTATAATTAGATGAGGTGCTTTGAGATTTATATACCTGAGGGCAGGTTGCAAAGCTCACTGGAGCCAGGAATTTGTTTCTCCCTTGGCCCAGATCCAGATATCATGGTTCAAAGAAGCGCTTCAAAGGTGCTGGTGAATTCGCCTTTGGTGAATGTAGCACTGAAGGGTGCATTCTTGGTTTTAAACATGTGCTTATGTGCAGTCCCCCAGACTTTGTGCTTGTCATCTTGACCGTATTTTGATCAATGTTCCGGCCTGAACCTATGGTTCTTGGCTTATTCAGTGTAACAGAAAGTTTTGATTTTAACTGGACAAAACAAGAACATAGCTGCTACTTCCTTTTCCCTCTTTTGAGAACAAAATTGTGAACTCCTGACTCCGTATTTGAGTAGGTCATTCAAAGGATTAGTTCTTTACTTCGAGTGCCGTGGACTGTAAGCGATATGTAAGACTAGGTTCTGTCTCTATTACTGGCTTGTAGAGTGAAGGTGTGATTCACAAGGGAGCAGAAACCATCCTTCTCACGCTAATTTCTGTGGAGATGCCAAGGTAAAACGGACTGTTCCATTCACTTATCCAGATGATTGTGATGCTTCCTCCTTTCTCGCTGTCTAGGCTCTTTGTTAGAAATTATGAGGGAAATTTTCAAAGAGCACAGAAATGCTGACTTCCCCTGAATATCAACAAGAGTCAGAAGCCCCACCTGCCCTTTGCACTCTAAAAGTAAACAATAAATCATTATGTTATCGGAAAGGTTTCATTTTCTTTATTTAATTTTTTTTTTTCTGTTTCTGTTTTATACTGGAATCTGCTGAGGGTTTCTGTTGGGTTAGGCCAATATTTTCATAAATGTCTCAGTGATGCGGGAGTAGAGCTGAGCATTCTTTTCCCACAGGTAGGTTTTATTTACTGTCAAAAACATTGTTTATATTGACCGAACAACTCTCACTGACCATTTATCACACAGGGGAGAGGCTGGAAGAGAGGTGGTTGGTACATCTTAGAGCTCTGTGGTCACAGCTCGTACCTGCCTACAGAGACGGTGGTTCAGCTCTGCTTTCTACCTGAGGGAATTTGCTTGTGTCTCTCACCCATCTGATGGATGCCATAAATGCTATACTAGCGGGTACGCCAAGATGCAACCTTGTTGGTAACTACTGGTAGCTCTGTTCCTGGCTGCCTGCAATATTCCTCTGAATTAGAGAGCAAGGTTAAGCTAAAAGCAAGGTACTGATAGAATAACTTTGGATCTGAATTCATGTCCAGGTAGTAAAGCTTGTGCCTAATGCCTTGTATATCTCCCAAGCCTCTAGGAAGAGCTCTGCTGTTTGTGCAGCACCTAGATGGTGTTTCCACTAGCACAGTTACTCCTTGCTATCTTCCAGTGAGGAATGGTTTAGTTTTCTCACCATCGCCGTCAAGTCATGCCTTAATCTGAGTTTCCTGGGTGCCATTGAATTGCGTCCTGGAAAGGTGTGCATGCATGTGAGCAGCCAAGTCAATGAGGTACTTGACTTCCATCCACACTGGAATGCAACATCAATTAAGTCAGGCATAAAGCAGTATAAGTCATTTGTTAAAGCAGCATAAGTAATTTGTTCTTTGGAGGGAGGTGGGCAAAACAGGAAGCAGGAGAGGGCTAACCAGCAAGCAGAGGTCTGCAGAGACTGGCCAGCTCTCCAAAGGAATATGGGAATTGCTGGACACAAAAAATATTTTGTAGCCTTCATATGTAAAGAAGGACTTTTCTTTTGTGATATAAAATACACTTTTCTATGTATTTAAAATCTTTATATCTATACTTATGTATATTTATACATAAATGTTTGTCTTTCACTATGTATCTCTATACATAGATTTACACATACAGAAAGCTAATTTCCTTACTCAAGGCAAGCTCAGATCCATTACAGACTCAGCCATATCACGAACACCTTTAGACTTTCCACCATGCTGCACCTGGCTGTGGTGTGGACTGGACCTCCAGTTTGAGATGAGTGGGGAGATTGTGTTACTTAGCTGAGTTTAACTCTCTCTGCCAGAAGGTACCAGAGAGGTTGGCTGTTAGTGGCCTCCAAACGCCAACTTTTCCTAGTGCATTTCTCACTGAGAATACCACTGGGCCAGTTAGAGACAAATGTGGGCATCTTGTGCAAGACTGGAGCTGGGAAATAATTTTTATCACCCACACCAGATGGAAGATCAACACAGGGTTTTCTAGATGCTCTTATTTTTGAGTAAAGAACTAGATGACCAGAATAAGGTTCCTACTAATAATGGGTTGTGAATATAACCTTTCCTTCAAGCTACAGTGGCGCAAGCCTGTGCACTATGTTTTTTACAAAACATACCATTTTCTCATAATCTTGTCAAGTATCAGGTACAAGGAAATGGTTTTTTGTTCACAGGGTAGCTCACTGATTGATTATATGTTCATACAGGGTCAAAGTCTGATCTTATTATCTGTATTATCTGTATTATCTTATTATCTGTAAACTGCATGCATTGCTGCATTCTTTATAGAGAAATGTTACTTTAATGATAATCTTTGTTACCATTAAAATATTTGGACTAGTCACCACTGATTGCTTGAAGTTAGTCTGGAAATTCGAACCTTGTCTTCTGCCTTTTTTATCTAGTTATCTAAATGATCAAGAAAGGAGCTCAAAGAAGCAGTTGCACACTTGGGTTTGTGCTTTGGATTCTGGCATCTTTTTTGCACCCTTTATTAGGGGGAAAAAAAAATCTAAATGGCAGAGCATATATCCTCCAAGCATTTCATTCCACCCACACAGTTCTTTTTCTTTAAAACAGTGGCTTATTCCCAACTGGAAAGGCAGCAGTCTAGCTAGAAGACGGGTTATGTTCAAGAGAGAAAGGAAGGAGGTAGCTGAATCATAGCAATTTAACTCCGGCTGGGTGAATGTAAATCCAGCCACTGGTTGCTGCTATCACAAGCATAGTATGATTTCGGATACAGGGAATGGCATATTGTTCTGGGTAATGAAGGCTAGAGGTCAGAGCAGGCTATGGATTTGCCTTTATTGCCTGCACTCCAGCAGGTGCAATATTCATTGCCTCTGCTCTGTGCACAGCCATCTCTAGCATTACTAATAAAATGTCAAATCATATTTTTATTTACTTCCTTTCTTCATCACCTGCAAATAACCACACTGACAACCCCCAAACTGATCATTTGGGGTTTCTAAGAATGCCATCAGTAAAAGTCAGTCATCGGTAAAGAGAATGACTTTCTGGAAAGAAACTAAACAGGTTCATTTGAGGCTTTTCATAAAACAAGTTGCAACAAAATTAATTTGTCCAGCATTAGTCATCACCCCTTCTGCATGTTAACACTGTTTCTTCTGGAAGAAACTGGATTTTTTTTTGGTTGAATATAGCCTCTGTTACACTCAGCACTCACAAAGGGCAGAAAAGGCACACATCTGAGTGTGTCATATTAACATGCTTCACTGTTCTGCATGGCCAAGTTCATGCAGGTTAGTTTTGGTCACAGATCAGTTACCGTTTTCCCATGAGTAGCTACTTATACCTGCTGTCTTGTCAAAATCTTTGCTGCAACAGGCCGGAGGATGGCTCTTTTTTGTATTGATTTGCCTCAGAACCAGGTGGCTTCCAAGGAACATAAGCACATAAGAGGAACAACCTCTTTGGCAATGTGGTAGAGTCCCCATTGCTGGAGGTTTTCATCATGCTAGATGATCTCTAGGGGCCCCTTCCAACCCAAAACATTCTATGATTCTATGTGATAGTACAGGGTGCTCGAAAGGTTGGACCAGGTGATCTTTCAAGGTCCCTTCCAACACGGGCTGTTTTGTAATTTTGTGATTCTCTGATTTCGTCAGATTGCATTTTTGCACCAAAAACCTTCCAAAAGAAGCAGTATTTGGTGAGTTTCATTCCCAGAGTAAGTTTCTCCTGTGAGGCATGCTGTGCTAAGGTAGGGGTGGAAATGGGTGTGTGCAGGAGTCTGCTCTGGACTCATCCCATCGACCTCCTTCCTTTTGCTCCTTCCTTCTGGATTTTGGCTTTTGCATTTTATGTTGAGTGGTTTTTAGGGAAGGGAGTGTTTTGATCACAGAGGGTTGCTCAGGAAGCAGAAATTGCTGTTGCAGGGCTCCTGGTTATTCCTGGGGAGTGCTCGGTTTGTGCTGCCCACAGACAGCAGGGAACTCACCAGGATTCATCTCTATGGCGCAGAGACAGATGTCTTCTCCACATTGGAATGGCCTCATGTCTACTCATGGTGGGAAACAGAGAAGGGGATGGGAGTTTACTCAGAGATTTTGGGTGCCTTTCCCACCATTTAGCCCCTGAATATAATTTTTTCAACAGACTGATGACAAAGGGTGGTGTTTGGGGCTCTTATTTAATTTGCAGATATTGGAGATGAGAAAGGTGATGTTTTCTCCAAGGAGGCAAGCAATCTGTCTGTACCTACAGGTCATCTTTAATTACAATTAATTAATCACAAGTATAAGTTAGAAGTGTGCCAGGCACTCTCTGATCAGAGTAGCTCCCAGTCAAAGGACAGACATGTAGAGAAAATTTAGAGGAAAGCCAGGCATGATGTTATCCTTTGTGGAGCAGCTGCTGCAAGAGCAAATGTATAATATTTTGATCTTTTGGGGGGAATATTTTAGGAAGCCTACAGAGATTGTCCACTAGGATTAGGAAAGTACTTCATACATACCGATGAAGGGGATGTTTGGCCTCCCAGCTTTTTCTTCAACAACTATTGCTTTTCCAACCTATGTCGATCCAGGTCATGCTCAGAATTAATGTGGTAGGTAAGTGAGAAGCGACAACTTTCTGTCAAGGTGTGCTGATGATAGTTCACCTGAATTACACTTCAAAGTGTCTCAGGCTTTTGAATCAAGTACTGGTTTCTTAGAGGGATGTAGACATGTCTGTGATTTTTTTATTCTGCCCGAGAACTTGCAGAACATGAGAGATGCTGGACATTTACATTAGTCTGGTCTTTCAGTTTCTCTGTCCTTGAAACAGCCTTTTGTTAGGTGGACTCTTGAGGAAGGGAAAGGAAAGCTTTGATAGTGACCCACTCCATTGTGACTGGCTGGAAAGAGATGATTTGAGATTTGAGGCTTGGCTACAGCTCCTGCTCAGAAGCAATGTGTTCTCTTCTTTGAGAGGAAAGCGTTAGCCTGATATTAGATCATTTTAAATTTAGTCCTGTGAGGACTTTAAAGATTTATATAGATTATCTGTATGTCCTTTTGGGTGAAGAATTTCATAATCATTGACCTAAACTGCCTTCATAATCACTGTGCTGTTCCTTAGCATTGCAGAGATGTTTCATCAGCTCTGACTTGTCCTCTGAACGTTATATCACAGGTTTACTTAGGATGAGACTTAACTACAGTAGAGACTTAAGTACTTATGCCTAAGTGCAGACTCATAACTGCCTGCCATAGGCTCTGAGCACCTGTCCTGGAAAGTTATTAGCAATAGAAAAATTCCTCACAAACTCCAAGGGTTTCTTGCTTCCAAACGTGGAAACTCTTCTTAGAAGAAGGATTGGAAAAGATCATGGTGTACTTTTCAGAGAGAAAGAGGTGTCAATAATGTGATACTCAGCAAGTTTGGATTTCTATGGAAATGTGACATCTAAAGCACCTTTCATGGTGCTTTGAGACACTTTGCTTCCCATGATTTTACTCTCCATTAGACAGCTAAATAATTTTCAGGTTTTGGATCCTAGCATGTCACTGAATTAAGGAGGAACATAATATGAAACAGTAACATAACTGTCAAGCTCTTATTTACTGTGGAAGCTCCTGCGTATGTGTGCTCAGATTCACCCAAAACGAGGATCCTCTTTGTATGGACCTCAAGGCTTTATTAATTGACTGCAGCTGACCTGTTAGCTCACAGTGACAATCAGCATCAATGTCTACAATGTACTTGCTCCCCTTTGAGAGGTGTCTTGCCTAAAGCTCAAAAAACTGAACTAGTGACCTCAAATGACCTTAATTTCTTCAAATTAGAACTTTCATATCCTAATTGTCCCACAGATGGAAAATGAAATAGAATATTAGAGTGATGACATTTTCGTGGCAGAAATATTAAATTTTGAAGTTGTTTTTTCCATAATGGACCAGAATGAATTTCAAAATCTCAGCTTAAAGGATATGTCAGACTTAACAAAAAAGCTGACCTTCTGGTGATCTCAAAAAGATAGATCAAAAATGAAATTTGCTTCTCCTCCAAGTATGCAGCTCCATTCCTAATGTATGAGGATACCAAATTTCAACAGCCTAGCATCATGGGAATGTGGAAATCAATTGTGTCAGTTACTCACCCTGATGCATACATCTGTGTTATCTTAGACTGCATTTCCCCAGTGACCAAACTCTGGTGGCTCAAAGGATTGCTTGCTGTGTGGGAGACATCGCGAAAATCAATATTACAGTTATAGTTCAATGCATTATTTGATACTAAGGACTCCATTACAGAGGGTTTCTCTCCTGGGGTGTGGGGAAGTTGCTAAAATTGTTAATCCACCAACTGACTGGTCATATGACTTCACGCAGACCTGCTATTAATCACGCGCAATGTGCTCTTGCTTTCTTTCTCCATGCTCTGGGTTATGCACATCTGACATAAATACTGCAGCTGTATTATACTGATTACTTTTTATTCTGAGGCCTCACTTCTAATTACTGAAGAAACAAAGAGATCCCTGCCACATATGTTGGAGGGGGAGAAAGGCTGCAGTCCTACCCCAGTTCCTCCAAGGTTATACACAACCTCAGTTACCTTTCCTTCAGGCTCCCTGTGCTCTGGTCAACAGCAGACTGCTCACATGTTACACACTGTATTTTGTTGCCTATCAAATTAGAACAACCCTTTATTCCTAAGGTCCAAGGATCTCAAGCCTTTCCGCAGACTAGCTATGACTGGACACATCAATCTCTGGTTGCCTGTCTTGAATGGACCGGAGATGTTCATGTCTTCAGTAGCTTGAGAGAGAGAGAACATATAGCAATGGCCAGGGTAAATTGCTATGGATGTGTGGCAGCTGGAGATGGCCGTACTTCTTCCTTGAGGGTCATGAAGTACAGTAATGCTGGGTCTGTCAGGATGTGCGAGGCAGGCAAGGTGTTGACATATTAACCACCCCAAGAAGAGGGGCAAACGGAGCTTTCCAGAGAGAGCACTGTGGGGAGACAGGAGCACGTTACATTGACAGTGCAGCCTGGCATGGTGCTTTTGGTGATTTTGGCTAGGACCTTTGCGAATTTTCAGTCAGGCTTGGTCTGTGCTAAAGTACAGATCTGGATAGCACAAAAAGGAGGAAGGTTGATATTTGCTGGTACCATTTCTATTCTGGTCCTTACAGGGGCCATTAATCCTCTTTCCTGGCACGAGTGACAGAGGTCAGGAATGCATAGCTTGTCCTTGTAGTATTGACCACCTGATGGGTTGAATTATGGGGGAATGCCTACCGTTTCCTCTGGAGCACACTGCAGGGGCCACTGCGGGTGATGTGCCCTGGGCTCGATGCACCACTGGGCTGTTCTACACGGGCAGCTGCGGTGTCCCTCTGAAAGGCAGCACACTCTGCGCCCCTGCTCTGCCATGCGATATCCCTTCCTTCTCTCCTCCGGGAACAGCTTTACGGCCTGTCACAAGGGTGACCAAGGGAAAACCAGATGAATCACTAAAAAGGCCTCTGACTTCTTGAAGAAGAAGTGGGTTTTAAAAATACAGAACCATTAAGCAGCATTCAAAGCAGAGTTCAACCATTAACAGTTCAAGACAGCCCTGCGAGGCAAACACACCGCTGTTTCCTCCGTAATTCACAAGGAAGGAAACTGCAGCATAAGTGACATAGCTGAATTTTCAAGCTAGGTGAATATCAGAGAAGGAATTAGCATTTATGCTCCTTAACTACCAAAACTGGTGTTTGCTCTTCAAGGCAACAATGCCTCCAAGGTCTTGTGTTGCAGATTGAACAAAACTAATGCAACTTTAATAATGTGTATGCATATTTTATGCCTCCCTGTAAGGACACAGATTCCTTAGGCTATATGATTTTGACGTAGAGTTGAGAGCGGTGCAGATGTAATGCAAGGAGTTGGTCATGTCATAAAAGCCGTAACAGAACAGATTTTTCCGCACTGGTGTCTGATTCCTTTCTTAACATGGCATTTCTGGTTTTGGAGTGGGAAAGTGGGGTTTTCTAACTTACCTGGATCCAAGGTCCTCAAGCTAAAAAACCCACTGATTTTGCTGCCATACTGGTTTGCTCCCATTTTTACATCAGAGATCCTCATTCCTCAACAGATTACTTTTTTTTTGGTCTGAAATATGCCAGTCCTTCCTGATAACTCTAAGTAAATACATTTACAATGGGCTGCTTTTTTCCTGTCCTGGTTGGGGCACAAAGAGGAACTTACTTACATATCTTATTTTTATTTTCACAGATTAATGTAGCTAGAGGTTTGGGTTTTTTTGGGGGGGTGGGGGGTAGTTTTTCCCTCTTCTTTGCCTGGAGGGAGTTAGGTACCTAAGAGTGAGTGTACATAGATATAAAAGTGAATGCACCCTGCTTTCTGCTAGGCAGTGTCAGACCTGCTTAATGCTGCATAAATGTCTCTGTGCAGTGGCAAGAGGAATAGCAACGTATTGGTGAAATATCTGCATGCTGTAAAAACAGGGGAGTCGACTTCAAATTCAGGATACGAGTTTCCAAATACAGTTTTCTGGAAAAACACCATCAGAATTGGCACTGGTTCTCTGGTGGATAGTTGTATGTGAAATGGCACGTATCGTAGGGCTTGGGAGCCGTCTCTCTCTACCTAGATACAGAGGATGGGATTTCCAAAACACAGCCCTCAGCGATGCCAGGGGTCGGGCAGCAGGGAGTGGGTTTCCCCGCTCCCGGCTGTCAGCCTGCAGAGCCTGCCTGCCGGCGTGGGATCGCTCTGTAAAGCAGAAATACGTGCGGGAAAAAAAATCTTCCTCTCCTCAGCTCACGGGTAGAGATATGGGCCACCTAGTGGGGAGAGAAATTAATAGCTGAGGAAAGCTCCCATTTCTGGTCTCTGGCCCACAGCCTCCCCGGTACGGCCTCTGCATATGCCGTCGGCACAAGAGTTACAGGTACATAATTCTTCTCAAATTCAGGAAAGAACAGCAAAAATCAAGTCAGTGTAAAACATCCAGCGGTATTAATGTTAATGGCATTTAGACTGCACTAGTATCAGGAGACCTTTGCAGAAATAATGAACTGGTTTTGTTCCTTCGCTTCAAACGAAGTGCCCTGCTGATGTGAAAATGAAGCCAGACCATTATGCGTGCCCTCTCGATATCTCTGTGTCACATTACTTTGGTAAACTATTCAATTGCATTTAGTCCATGCCCTACAGTGTCAGCTTAGCTTATAAGAGCTGTTTCATAAGTTCATACGATTGGGTTTACGCTGAGTTATCTTTATGGGCCACAGGGAACTGACATACATCACATAAAGATTTGCATTTGTTTTTATCGAAGCCTGATTCTTTACTTTTATTTAATCTTTTTTTTTTTTTAAGTCTGAAGGTGCCTATCAGGCTGCTGCATGCTAAATACCATGAGTTCATTTTCAATTCCTAAAATAGCTTGTCCCCACCCCACCCCCAATTTGATGAGTGCTCTTATAATAAACTCATTGAAATGTTGTTCCAAAAGGCAGTGCTTTCACAGGAACAGTACTCAATCTCACGTAACAAAGATCTATATTAAGATCCATAGATTGAATCTAGATAAAATGCAGTCGCTGTGGCTGCTGACAGCAAGAAGATCCCCCCTGCCTTGCTGCGCTGAGACACCCGTTGCAGATGAATCTGCAACCCAACTGCATCGCCTGGAGTGCAGCCATACCGGAGAAATACCGCTGATGTGAGGGAGGGAAGGAAGATACTCCTCTTTTGGGGGTTGGATAGAAAAGAAATCTACCAAAATTTATTTGCATGAATAATTGTTCTAATTCTTTCCCCTCCACTTGCTGTGGTCATGAAAATGTTTCATCAGCCTTGTGACTGGGTCCTGCTGTTGGAGTTCAGGGCTGGCGTTGGACACTGGCAGTTCCTAGGACAGCAGGCAGATGGGGTTGGTGCCTTAAAAAGGGGCAGCTGTGGCTTTGCTGCCAGTGTCAAACCAGGCCCATGATGTGTACCCCTCCATCTCCATCACCCTTCTTCCTCCCTGCTCCTGTACAGGAGTCTGGGCAGCACCTCTGGACTGGCTCCTTCAAGCACAGGACCCATGTGGATGATGGAAAAGGAGTTATCTGGCCTGCCAAAAGCTGGTGTCACCTGGAGCTGGAAAGCACCCATCGTCCAGAGAAGGCAAAGCCCTGACAGTCTGGGTGTTCAGCATGTTTGGGCCAAGGAGGAGCTTTCCTTGGACTGCTAGGAGAATAATGCTACTCACACAGGGTAATGGGAGACATCAGAGTTGGTGTTGTCATCACTGGAAGGGCAAAATAGGTTTTATCAGTGCTGATGAAGCTCTGCTGAGGTGTGTGGGCTTCCCATATGATGGGGCAGCCTCCCATAAGCAGGTCTGACACTCCAGCTAGTGATGGATGAGCCCTGTAGCAAAACAGGCACTGATCACCTTGGAGAAACAGATAGAGCAGGATGGAGGAGGATGATTATTGACAGCAGAATGCATGAATGCATTTGAGTGGTGATCCCATTTCCAAGCAAAAAAGTCTTCCCCAACTCTTGTTTTCAACAAACACTGAAGCCATACAGGATTTGAATCTGGCCCTCGAGCATTACCCCACTGGCATTATCCCACCACTGCTCTGGGGTGGGAGCAAAATCTACCATGAGCCATCAGGTTGTCAGTTATGACAAGGATTAATTAGTCCACCTAACCCCCCCAACAAGCCTAACAGAAAATATTACTTTTTGATCACAAAGTTTTCCTCCCACAGTATTTGATTCTTAGGGCAACTAATGCTGGCGATTACATGGCAATTGTATGACGTAAATATATGTTTGAGAGTACCAGCCTTTAAGGTAATGTTTCCTTTTTCACTTATTGTTTATGAAGGGGGTGGAATACAGTGAGAACCAGGGAAGCTATATTGCTGCTCTGCTGTTACTGCCATCTTCTGCAGTTTCGAAGACAGTCTTGGACCATTTAGATTGGTGAGCTCAGCTGCATGGCAATTCCCCTGCAAACTGGTTCCCTCCCAGCCTCTTTCACATTTGTAGCTCACCTTGATCCCGGAAAACATAAGCCCCAGCTAACAAGGTCATATATTCAGAAACTTTCCGAGTGAGTTCCTGGAAAGTATGTGGTAGATGTGTGATTGTTGTCTGTACAGTAGACTTGACCATATTGCATGTTTCTGACTTCACACTATATACAGAAAATCAAATTACGCAAAGTGCTGGAAATGAAAGCAAACTGCAATCCTTGGTTTCACAAATTCCTTAAGCACCTGCATAATTCAAAATGTATATGTCATCCCATCAACTGCAATGCATTTGCCTAGATTTCAAGCTCTTTTTTTTTGTGTGTTTCTGGAAGCCAAGTATCCCACCAAACATCTGATGTAGGCATATTCTGCTGCAGTGAGGTCCCGACCTCACAGGCTTTAAACCTGTCCCTTGCATTGCTGCTGCCGCCGTGAGAATCACACTTCTGATGGAGTAACATCGTTTCTAGAAGCTGAACTGCAATGTTGGAGTTACTCATGCTGGAGTTCCTGTGAGAAGCTAAACACCTTTTCTCTCCCCTGACTGCACTGACAATATTTATGACTCGGACAGGCACAAGTCATTTATTATTGCTCTGGACCTCCCTCCCCTGCCATCACCTCTCAGGGGCTGCTCTTCCATGGGACTGGGTCTTCCCAGTGACGAGCAGCAGATGGCTGCGGTGCAGGCCTGCCCTGCTGCAGGGATGCCGCGGGAATATTGGTGAGGGGTCTGGAGCATACGCCGGGTGAGAAGTGGCTGAGGGAACTGGGGTTGTTCAGCCTGGAGAAGAGGAGGCTGACACCTTATTGCCCTCTACGAACTCCCTGAAAGGAGGGTGTAGCGAGGTGGGGCTTGGTCTCTTCTCCCAGGTAACGGGAGATAGGATGAGGGGAAATGGCCTCAGGTTGCAACAGGGGAGGTTTAGATTGGACATTAGGAAAAATTTCTTCACTGAAAGGGTTGTCATGCATTGGAACAGGCTGTCCAGGGAAGTGGTCGAGTCCCCATGCCTGGAGGTATTTAAAAGACAGGCAGATGAGGTGCTTAGCGACATGGTTTAGTGGTGGGATGGCAGTGTTAGGCTAACAGTTGGACTTGATGCTCTTGAAGGTCTTTTCTAACCTAAACGATTCTATGACTCTATGATTCTATGCCCTCCTTGCTCCTGTCCTCAGGGACGGCTCACTGGGAGGAGAGCCAGCCACGAGCAGCATCCAGACGCTGCTTCTCCATTGGAAACATCAACTGCCTGGCCCTTGGGAAGCTTTCAACAGAGCACCCTCCAAAAGAGCAGACAGGAGGCAGAAGATCTCTTTCACGGTCAGCTGCTCCCAAAGCTGTGGAATAAAGCTGCAGCCAGTGCAGCGTGGCTTCCCAGGATGGAGACAGAGGGACAGCCGCATGGTCACAGCTATGGTAACAACAGCTAACCAGACCTGTAGGCAGCCACTCGCTGCAGGGTGGGCGCTGCTGAGTGGGTGCTGCTGAGGTTTGGCAGGCAGCCCTCCTCCTGCAAAGGGCCTGATGCCCTCTTGCCCCGGCAGGGGCTAGGGCTGGCCAAAGGCAACGGATCCGCATCCTGTGCCCCCCTCTCCACTGCGTTTGTCTTCCCACCTGGCTTTCCAGAAGGCCCTGCCACCCTCCGCCCGCCGCCTGCCTCAGCTGGGCCCCCCTGGGGCTCGGGGTGCTGCCGGACCCTGGGCAGCCCATGCCCACTGGCGTGCAGGCCTGGCCTCGGCCTAGTAACTTCATTACCTCGTTTGTGTTGCAGGGCTTGAATACCACCATTGTTTCCACTGCGCAAAGGCATTCATTTAACAAGAAAGGCCTGGCCTAAGTTTAGTTTTTATAACTCCAGTTCCTTTTTTTTTTTTTTTTTTTTTTTAATAAGCATGTATTGAAAAGCTTGGAGGGGCAGGAAAGCCATCTTTGGGCTTTGCATAAAGCCCAGACCTCCCTCCTCAGGGTTTGCTCAAGAAATTTCTTTTTTTTTTTTTTCAGTCTCTCAGCCTGCATGCTTTAGCCAGCGCAAAAGTGAAATTGTCATTGTTTTTACCAAGCTGCTGAGATGCCACATTAAAATACCAGCCCAATAAACTCATGGGGGGATCCTAATTATGCTGGCACAAGCATAATTTAATTCAGATTGCTATAACAACAACCAGTGTCCATGCTCTCTGTAATCATGTTAAGGTCTATACACGAAATAATTAGCATCTTTATATTTGGTAAATAGAGGTCCGCTCCAGGTCAGCCTCAATGAGGACAAGGCATTGTTAGAAGCCGAGGCCTTTTAAAGCTTTTGCAGAACAGGCATTTGCAAATAAAACTCGGCTGAAAAGGACAAAACGAGGGCTTGATTATCAAGGAAGCACCTCCACTTGCCTCTTACCCATTTTTTTTTCCTCCTTCTGAAGAAAAATAATAATTCATTTATTCAAACACGAGGAATGAAAGGAAACTGCGTATAATAGACATGCTATTTTCTCAGTTTCCTTTGCACAGCCAAGCGTGGTCTAACAGACTTCTCAAAAGCCAAGGGTGTTTTCCGGCAGACCCAAATATGGTAAAATGCAGAGGTATTTGTTTATTTTTTTAAACATTTCTACAGACAGACTTGCCAGACTTCTGAGTGGTTCAGGGAAGTCGGAGGACACTTCCACAAGTAAGACAGGAGCCGAGAGGCCTTTGCTCCAAAGCATCCCAGTCATTTCTGCAAAGGTCTTTGTTACTTATATTTACATAAATAACATTCCAATAGTTTGAAACTTGTAGAGATTTTTAGTTTATCTGAACAGGAGAGGATATGACAAAGGTAGGTATGCTACCATATGATGGATAAAGTGCACAGGGGCTGTGTGTCTTCTATTTATTCAGAGGCAATTGATGATTTCCAGTGAAAAATGACCCTGTCATGGAGGGGTCCTGCCTAAAATGGCAGGACTTTTCACAAAAAGAATTCACTACGTTTGACTTTGTCACTATTTTGTAACAATGCCACAAAAATCCTTATCCTTCTAGACTGATTCTAAAATTGAGATAGCATCTCAAACATTTTTACCTTGCAGTTTTGATAAGCAGAAAATGTTGGTAATAATTTTTATGAAGTGTCATCAGTCACATTGCTTGAAATTCTCTGGAAATTCTCACAGAAACCTACATTTAGGTCCTCTAGACACGATACTGGAATTTCAGCTGTTTCTCATCAGTCTGCTATGCATATCTGTTTCAGCACAACAAGGCTGGTCTGCTCCATCAAATTAAGAGACAGCTCATTTGGTCAGAGAGAATTGTCATATATAACCTGTAGGTTAGCCTGGCATGTGGATATTGTTGAGTCCAGAGCTCAGGATATTTCAACAGCATTTATTATGCATTCCTCTGGATCATGGAAAAAGCTATTTTCCTTTAGGAAGGACAAGTATACTTCTCCCCACAGAGGTACTCTCCCTTTCCACTGCCGTGCTCCTGAAGCAGCTAAGTTTCTCAGGAAATTTCAGGCATGTTCCCCTTGTCCTTAGGTCTCCATACCCCTCTTTTTTTTTTTTTTTTTTAATTGATTTAGTTAATCTCCAGTCTATTATGCTTGGTAATTTTACCCCAAATATAATACTGAATGCAATCAATCAGAGAGGGAGCATGGTGGCCAGGGAGAGCTTACTTACTCTGGGGCTGCTTTTTCATATAGAACAACATTAATCATAGAATCATAGAATCATAGAAGGTTTTGGGTTGGAAGGGACTCCTAGAGGTCATCTAGTCCAACCCCCCTGCAG
>BOSO01016098.1:0-13160 GCA_018403395.1 Gorsachius goisagi | reverse complement strand
AACCTAACCCTGCCATCCCACCACTAAGCCCTGTCCCCAAGCACATCATCCATCCTTCTTTTAAATACCTCCAGGGATGGGGACTTGACCACCTCCCTGGGCAGCCCATTCCAGAGCCTCACAACCCTTTCAGTGAAGAAGTTTTTGCTAATGTCCTTATGTCACGAGCAAGCTTCCATGTTTTCCTGAATCCGTTTAAGGGAAAGGTGACAGCCCAGTGGGGAAGCTCACAGATTTTGAGGATGTTTAAGGCAATGTGCTCCGTGCTTCTCTGCACCCCCGTGAAAAAGCTGGAGAGGGAGGGAAAAAATAATTTTGGGGTGGTCATCAAAGGGGCTGTTCCCCCTCCGCCGCAGGCATGGAGCCCATAGATGGGTCTGCAAATGGGACTTGGCATCCAGTTCCTCCGTTTGCTCCGAGCATGACGCCGTGGTCGAGAGGAGGTTTCGTCTTGATTTTAACAGCCAGGGGAGCAGGGCACTCTGCACCTGCAGGCAGGGGTTATTTGACTTCCAGATTCCTGTGCCAAATCACTTCTTTTCCCCCCAATTTCCTGTACTTAAGAGTCTTGCATAATTTATTAAGCAGAGGACTGGTTAATGCTCTACAATGGTAGCTACTTATGAACCCAAGGAAAAGTTTAATTCCCTCAGCCATATCATAAATAGTCAGAAGTTGTAGCTGTGCAGGAAAGCTTTTAATACATCTATTGAATTTTGAAATCTTGTTTGGTGCACTTCAGTTCGCGCTATCTTTTATGGTTATTATGCAAAACCATGTAAATAGTTTTCAACCCCTTTGTAGGAAGCTGAAACAATGATAATGTAAGTCAGCCCAAGCTCTCAACTCGTAGGTGATTTGACTGTAATTATTTCAAGAAGCAGCGTATCTCTCTCTCTTTCCCCTCTTGCTTAATTAAACTTCCCAGATCATACCAAAAAAAAATAAGGGAATGAAAAAAATGCTGCCGTTTCACATTTGGAAGAACTTGGTGCGAATATCTGATGCAAAGCATCTTCAACCGGTGCTCAGAGTTCAAGGAGCCTCCAGATGAAGCTCGTGGCCATATGGTTTAGTTTTAGGCCATCCTGCAAGGCGCAGGGAGTTGGACTCGATGATCCCCACGGGTGCCTTCCGACTCGAGATATTCTGTGCTTCCATGGTCCCGTGATTCTGTGTTTGTCCTCTGAGTTCTCCAGGATCCCTCTGAAAAAGGGAACGGTAAAAACTCATCCTTGCACAAGAAGGACATGGAACTGTTGGAGCGGGGCCAGAGGAGGGCTGCAAAAATGCTCCGAGGGCTGGAGCACCTCTCTTACAAGGCCAGGCTGGGAGAGTTGGGGGTGTTCAGCCTGGAGAAGAGAAGGCTGTGGGGAGACCTGATTGCGGCCTTTCAGTACCTAAAGGGGGCCCATAGGAAAGATGGGGAAAATCTTTTTAGTAGGGCCAGCTGTGACAGGACAAGGGGGGATGGCTTTAAACTTAACACATGGTAGGTTTAGACTGGATCTAAGGAAGAAATTCTTTACACTGGGGGTGGTGAAACCCTGGCAGGGGTTGGCCAGAGAGGGAGTGTGAGGGCCCCATCCCTGGGACCATTCCAGGCCAGGTTGGACGGGGCTGTGAGCAACCTGATGTGGTTCAAGGTGTCCCTGCAGGGGGGTTGGGCTGGGTGACCTCTGTTGGTCCCTTCCAACCCAAAACATTCTATGATTCTATGATTGTCCTCCCGCACCAATCCACCCGTGGTGCGGGAAGGCGGCGCCGCGCTGTCCCTCTACCCCGCTAGGCGATGCAATGCTGGCGAGGAGCCGTCAGCCTCTAATGACGTTGTCTCTTTCTTGCAGTCGAGCACCCTGACAAGATGGCGAACGACCAAGGTACGGTGCCCTCAATCTGTCGCTGTTTCTGCCGGAGCCTGGGGGCGCACCGGGGAGGGGGCCGTGCTTTTCACCTGGGCTGCACACCTGATGAGGCAGAGGCGGGCGTGCTAATTAATCTTGTTAATGAAGTTCTGCTCGGCTGAGGCTGCTGCTTTGATGGGGAAGATGTAAATTTTCGGGAGAGGAAATTGTTTTGTCTCTTTTCTGAAGGACCAATTAAAATGTCAAGCTTCTTTGTACGAAGTAAATTTTTAGTCTCTCTGCTGCACTTCTGAATAATTCACATTAAGTATAATTAAGCTCAGCATAATTTCCAGGCTCCACTTGCACCCTTTCATGGGTTACAGATTAAAGTTCAAAAGCCTCATGGTGAGAAATCATAAATCATCTTTTCTCTCAAACCAGCAGCTCCTGTTTAATAATAGCAAAGTTTAGTCAACTTTTCAAGGCATTATCATTACATTTTCCAAATATGAATATATGTCTGATTAGTCACAGTTCCTCTGCTCCCATCTCCTTTCAAATACGTGTGAAGTCTGTTGCTAGGATATTCTTTTCCTTTTTTTCTTTTTTTTTTTTACTTTCAACCTATTTATTCCTAAGTATTTCTTTCAATTCCTGCTAGAGCATCGTACGTTTATGTGACATCTGCCCAAGGAAACAGTCATGGTAACATATGGAAAACTCAGGCTTGCTCTTGGAAGGCTTATTTGGATTTAGACTCTCACTTCACTCTTAGTTTAAAAGGCCAAGTGAGGTGTGAACCTCAAATCCTTGGCTTCGCTTCACAGCCACCATCTTACCCCAGTTTAGGGAGTTGAGTTAACCTGCAATAGATAATTCCTGGGGAAGACAAGAAAGGGTTATTTAAAATATCAGAGTTATCTCTAGGCCTTTTTGTTGGTCCTGCTTTGACCTGGGAGCATCCCTGGAGGTAACCCAGAGTGTATTTCTTCACTAGGACTTTACTTTGGACCAGGTACCAGACGTAGCCTCCCAGCAGGGTAGCACGTTGGAGGGACCTGCTCTCAGCCACTTTCGGCAATTCACCCTCCTGATTTCAGCGTACGATTTGCTGAAAGAAGTAGAAGTTCACAAATTATAAAACTAAAAGCTAGGTTTGCTCAGTATGATTTTTTTTTTTTTTTGCACCACGGCGCACGCAGATTGAAAATGTCAGGTTTGAACAGATAAAAACTGGGTTTAAAGGGTAAAAGGGTTGGGTTGCAACTAAGACAGAAAGTAAATTGTCAGTATATTTGTCTCAAATTTGCATTTAAAATGTTTTCAGGCATGTTTGGAGAACCTAGGAGAAGTTTCAGCACAAGGTATCACCTGGTAAGCAGGGCTGAAAAAGAGTCGAGTTCAGTTTAAAAAAAAACGGAAAATAGGAAAAAAAGGAAGGCTGGATGGAAAATAGAGTTTGTGGTTTAGTTCTTCACGGAGCGTGTTGCTCTGTTTCAGCATAACCGTGTGGTTGTACGGCCAAACTCTAGTGCTATTTAATGGATCTCATGGAGTGGCCCATGGAGCATCTGCCTTCTTTGCTGGTCGTGATTTCCAATGGCAAAGGCCACACCAGAATCCCAGTAGGCTGCCAGGCACAACCTGCTGTAGCCATCATGGGACAACGTGCTAGACCTATAGACAGGCTCCATTCTTTCCCAATTCTTGTCCCACATCTGCTGCTTGTGAAGCAGCATCAGGCTTGGTCCTGACTTTCTGCTTGCTTCTTGCCCCGCAACACTGCAGAACATCCAGAATTTGTTGGATGCTCTGCGTACTCCTTTTCCGATGCGTTATGGAAATATGGAAAAGTGTTTTTACATTCCGTTGAGTGATGGACCTCCATCCATCGTGAGGATATAAAGAATCAGATCCTCTGCAGAGAGACCCTGTGCTGCAGGTTAGTTAATGGGGAGATGGAAATAAGCACGACAGATAAAGTGCAGCTGCACTGTCTGGGGTAGAAGAATACATATTCATCAAACTACCACGGAAAAAAAGAGGCCTGGATCTCTTTCCTTTTGTGCATCATGTCCCTCTGGGAAGGCCGTGCCCCTTGCTAGGCTTTGCCTTGCTACGGAAAAACTGTCACCGGAATAATTCCTTGTTCTCATACAGCCTGAACAGCGTTTGCAATCTGTTCAGCCAACGATGCTGAAAGATTGCAAGGACAGGAAAGATTGCAATGACAGGAAAGATTGCAACGACAGAAAAGATTGCAACCAGTCTGGTGTAACTGCTTGCAGCGCGATGCCTGGCTGAAGCCCATCCCCAGGGTGGTAGCGGCGTCGGGATTGCGGCCTCTGCATTCCTGATCGCTCCAGGTACGGTGGGGATTTTTGATTTGATTGAGCCAAATAACTTACAGAAATGAACTGAGGTTAGCGTGTCGTCTGCAGACGGCAGGTATGCAGAGCAGGAGTTGAACACAGTCCCTCCCAGGCCATAAATGCTGTTTTCTGCCAGCGCTGTCGAAATATGCTGCATTTTCGTTCTTCAGGATGGTAGTATATAAGGAGAAGTTCCCAGCTTTCGGTTGTACATTCCGTAGGCTTGTTGATATCAAAATTCAGCTTCCATTTTTGCATGACCTCAATGAGGAATTCTAATAAGACGACGTCTGAGGTCTTTGCTTGCGTTTACTTGATCTTTAGGCAGCTCTGTTAAAGAGAAGTCAATGGGGCTGGGTCTCGCTGTACTCCAAGCACAAGCATTAAGACAAACAAAGTCAAAGTTTCCAAAAGCTCGTTTGCTTTAGAAATCATCAAAGCTAATTCTTTAATCATCCTGAACCACTGCCGACTGAAGTCAGCGGGAGCCTTTTAAATTACTCTGTGCTTTGGACAAGGCCCTTGGGGCCATCGTCTGCCACAAATGCAATTCTTATTGAGTGACATGAATTAACTCTGGTAGGTCATCTGTCTCTAATGCCCTGGTGCCCGAGCTCAGGAAGCAAAATCCCTTAACGTGGCTGCAAAGCACTGTTGGAGGGTGTGGGACAGCCGAGGGGGCTTGGGTGGAGGCACCGAGGTTTCAGGGCATGAGGTGGTGATAGAGCTTTGAAGCTCCCAGATGTGGGGTCAGCTGGAAGGGACAGTACCACAAGGTGCCAAAAAAAAAAAAAAAAAAAGAGATGGAGAGGAGAGTTCAGAGAGAGCTTCAAAGGTTTCTCGGTCACAGGAAATGCGTTCCCTGGTGCTGCAGCTCCCTGGGACAGCAGAGACCAGCCACTGCAAGAAGGGGCTGCCACTGAGAAGAGGAAGGTAGCAGGAGATACCTTGATGCCATTACATTGTTCTTGCCCATGGGGGCGGGACAGAGCAAAGACCGTCCAGTCCTGTGGGAGCTTTGGTCCACAGCTGTCTGACGGAAGATGAGAAATCCTGGTGATGAAACGCAAATGATGCTCCCAGGGGTGCAAGCTCTGGTATCCGAGGGGCAAAAAGAGGCGCATCGGCATCTAGAGAACCAAATCACACATTTCCCAGGAAAGTCCTTAAATCTGAAGTGGGTGCCAAGCCCGTAAATGCGTCAGCTTCCTTTTATTTTTTTATTTTGCCGGTATGCAACTGGTAGAGCGGGGCATATTCAAAGGCAGTAAAAATGGTAATATAAAAGCAAGAATAACGTTACAGTCTCAGATGCTCAAGAGAGAATTTTTGCCACAACCCTTATGCATGTGGAGCATGGCGAGCTGCTTTCGGATGAGCTGTGGTAGAGGCTTCCTGGAGTCTAAAAACCTATTTATGATTTTCATCTGTAATATATAAAGGCAAGCTGGACAAAGAAGAGATTAATTTGCTGTGTTTTATCTTGCCCCAGTTTCCATTTGATAAAACAATATTAAATTCTTTAGTCCGTATTTTGTCAATATAGGACTTGTCAACAGTTATGTGTCGCCATCAGAATTAGATCTCTGCAAGAGCCAAAAAAAAGCTGATTTTTGCTTTTGGACTACTAATGGTTTATAACATCCCCTGTAAAGTTTGATAAAAGGAGACACACACAATTTTGAACGAGCGTTTCTCCTTATTCTAGGAAATTCCAATATATTTTGATTGTTCAATTGTTTTCTGAAAACGTACCTCCCATGAAATGGGTGGTCTAAACTACCTAGATAAATTTGTATAGCACTATAGAAAACTGTTGCATTTGGAATACAGTTCCAATTATTTTATATATATATATATATGACTTTACTCTTTGGAAACCATAAACTGGGTATTTACACGTTCAGATTTAACATTTACTGCCACGATGAGGCCAGTAGGAGGTCTCCGGTTCCCCATGCCCAGAGCAGGGCCAGTGACCATATCCAGGCTCCACAAAAAGCCCATGGAGAAGATGACCTGAGATATAAATCCACAGCTTTTGTTTCAAAATCCCAAGGAAAATGTCAGTCCGCATTGTTTTGGATCCAGCCCGAAGGCACGTGGAAGGGTTTCCAAGTGGTGCTGGCGGACTTTGCCTTTCTCAAACAGGAGATGAATGCTGGGTGCTTGACCGCACACCTGGGTGCTCTGCATTGTACGAGTTAACATGAGCTTGTTTCAGCTTTCAGAGCAAGAGGGTTTGAAGCGCGGTCTAGTCCTGCCTGGAACTGGGCTTTCCACAGCTCAGCCTTTGCTATGTTGGATTATTGCCCATTTGAAACCTTCCTGTGCCCCTTTTTCTGCATACGCCTGCCTGCAGGAGAACAGTTGCTGGTACATCCACAGCCCAATATCAGCCCCCAAACAGTCACATCATCTCATACCACGACTGCAGAAGGCATCAAGTTTGCCTCTTTTCTTATTTTTTTTTTTTCTGTTAAAGCTTTTGATGGCTCTGGGCTTTCGGTTCTGAAGCTGTTTTGCAAACTCCAAGTGTAGCACTAGTGAAAGGATGAGCGGTTCAGATCTTTTTCAAAGAGCTGCTTCCCAAACAAATAATGCAGTGGTCTGTACTGTTCACTAGAGATAAGAAATAAGTAGTAGCCCATTTATCAGAATAACCCCTTCTGGGGAAAAAAAAGAAAGGAGCCTTTTACACTCTGTCACCTGGCTCTGTTTACCAAGCAGGCATAGGAACTCTGTCTTAAGGTCCAAAAAATGGAAAGCATCTCAGAAGGCCAAAGGTATGCTTGAAATTTAAAGAAGAGGGGATATTCCTGCATATTGGTTGCGTTTCCTGCCATGAGACATAGTTGAGGCAACTGTCTCTGGAGGCACTGGAGATGGCAGGACTAGAAAGTCAACAGGAATTGTGGGATCTGGTCACCTAATCCTGAACTTCTGCCCTGAGCCCCAGCATCTTTCCAAGACGTCTGCCAGTTTACACTTGGTGAGAAGCAAACTTGCAAGCACCCCTGCCTTCGCTGAGCTCTTCAGCTGTCATCAGGACGATGTGAGGGGTTCTTTCATTATCAGGTGCTGACCAGAGATGGGAAGAAGATACAAGTCCTCCTACTCTGACTTGTTTAAAAGCTGATGGATGCAGAACAGCTAATGTCTGCCCTATAGGGGGGTCAATGCGGGGAGGTGGCTACCTTCAAAAACCAGCTTTCCCCATCCAAGGATAAGCAGGTTCAGTCATGGGTTTGAGGTTTCCTTCTCTCATTGCTGGCCAAAGAGGGAACTTGTGAATGGCCATGCACATGGAGATGGGTCCTCACCTCGGTGCTCTCTGAAGGCGGTGTGTGGAGCGATACTGAACCGCATAACGTGTTACTCAACATTTCTGTCTTCTGGCTTGTTTTTCTACCTTCCCAGAAGATGATACCAATTGGAACAAGGTCCTAGGGGGATGTTTTCTTTTTCTCAGATGTCTGTGTGTCTGCTCTGGGCAGAAGCTCCCATTATTTTCAGCCATCCTCCTTACTTTGCTTTTACTCTGCTATGTCTCAGCTTACTAATTCCACCAGGTTTCTAGGAGGGCTGCAGGTCAGCAGCCAGCTAGAGCTGCCCCCTGAAGGCAACATGCTATCTCCTGCTATCTCCTGCTCTATCCTAGAGCAGGTTTCCAAGTGCTCAGCACCATAACTGACTTGGGGAGCTCAGCTTTTCCGTGAAAACAGAGGAACAGCTTTTCTGATGGCACCGTATGCCTGACAGCTTGTGTTGGCTGTGAGAGCCAATGACTTAGTTTGCATGCTTGAACCTCCCTGGGGACACCCATGGGGCAAAAAAATATAATTTACAGTCTCAGCTTATTTTCTCTGTATTTTGGACTGTTTAAGGCAAAATACAGCAACAGTGGCAGTGCAGGGCCGTGTCTGGTTCAGAGGAGCCAGACAATAGAACAGCAAGCGTCGTTCCCCCTCCAGCTCTCCAGCTCAGGTCGTTGGCTTGCAGTGAGCGTTTTGCATAGCGAGAGCATTCCCTCGACATCTACTGATCTGCTCACGCTGAGCCAAGATACCTGAAGTTTGCAAATAAGGAAGCTGCTTGAGCAAAGCATGAAAAAGGAAAGAGATTTACAGCAAAATGGCAACGGAATTTTTGGCCAAACTCCCAGTGCTGGAGACCCGAGAGGATGAAGAACTGGTGTTGTCACCGACTTTTTTTTTTTGCCTTGCCAAGACCAAGTTGAAATGGTAATTTCATATAATGGCACCTGGGATACATCTGTGGGAAAAGAACATGCTTTTTCAAACATTTGAAAGACGGATCTGGGGGCAAACAGCAGTTAAACGGAGAAGTGGGAGGTGAGAAATGGTATGTAGGTTCCTATGGATGCAGGTTTTGGTACCGCTGAAGTCATGTTGCCACCTTTAATGCAAGTAATTTTAAAAGTAGGAAAATCAAGTTTAAAGACTGTTTGACCTTCATTTAAAAAGGCAGTTCTCAAAGAAACAGCTGATTAATCAAGGTTTTATAATGGTTTGTTCCAAAAGGTGGAATAACACAAATTTTAAAAGCTCCATTGGAAACTGGTGGAAGTTGAAGAGAGAGTCCATTGCCTGACCCCCCAAAAAACCCAAATGAGCTCTGGGCATATCTCTTGGGTTATGCCCACCTTTACACACGACTTTCGGGCTGACACTGAGGGTTTACATCTAAACTCAGTGGGACAGGAGTGTTGTACTGGTCTTCTGTAAGACGAGAAACCCAACAGTGGATTTGGGAAGGAGATGGAGAGCGACAGCAATTGTGAGTACAGTGCGAACAGTCGAGTTCAGTAAAGATATTGAAGATTAAGTGGAAGCTCACAGGTTAGCTTACTTTTAAATTAGATTATTCTAAAAGTAGTTGAAACCTGAGGCCTTGAAAGTAAATGAAGCAATAGATTTCATCACCACGTACCAGTACCTAAGGGGTAGCTACAAAGAAGATGTAGACTCCCTTTTTACAAGGAGTCCCATGGAGAGGACAAGCAGGGATGGACACAAGTTGCTCTTGGGGAGATTCCGATTGGACATGAGAGGGAAATGTTTCACCATGAGAACAGCCAACCATTGGAATAATCTCCCCAGAGGAGGGGTTGACTCCGCCACATTGGACACTTTCAAGCCTNNNNGGCCATCTTGTCTAGGCTGGGCTCTTGCCTAGAAAGGTTGGAGCAGATGCTCCTTGAGGTCCCTTCCAACCTAGGATTCTATGAGTCTATGAATAGCCTTGAAGTAGCAATGCTCTTGCACATCTTTTGAGGTTTTTTTAAAGGGAAATAGAACCTGAACTGTTGCCGAGTGAAAGCTGGAGCTAGAAGTGATTAATTTGTGTGTTGGCTTGGAACAGCATAGATAGTCCTTAGGGGTTTAAGCCCTACCCACCTTTTAACATATAAAACCTTGTGTCTGAGATTTACTTCCCATTTCCTAAGTGCTCAGAATTCCATGTTTATCCAAATATTGAATAATGTTTGTATGTCTTAATAGCAGAGCAGAGCTGAGTTACCATAAATTCGATCTGGGCTATCCCCGACAAACAGTGTTGCTGAAATACTTTGTTAAGAGTTAATTGCTTTCCTATCAGTGAAATCGCCTCTGGTCAGAAGTTGGTCCTTTTGAAAGAGGTACCTTCAGTGAGTAAAACTGGAAGACTCTGCTACCTTGGGATGGTTTTAAAACATAAATCATTTCAGAAACATTTCTAGCCCCAGAACCCCTTGAGATGGATGGTGTAGCCCGAACCTTTCCCAGGTTGCTGCCTCCCTGTTGCAGCCATCCCAAATAAATGGCACCTCCAGGTGCCAGCCACCGTATTAGAGCCAGAAATTAAATGGGCAGCTTCTCGCGCAAATATTTTTACAATGAAAATGTCATGTATAATGCCTTGAAAAGTGTGCTTATGTTAATTAAGAAAGTACTAAACCAATCGAGCATGCAGGGATAGTTTTTTTTAAGTCTCCAATATCCCGACTAAATTTTCCAATGTGTTAGGCTCCTGCTAAGATGTTTCAGCGTGGGCTAAATATAAAAAATAGTAACATTTAGCAGTTTCCCATGGAGATACCCAGTTTCCTAAGCACAATATAACCCCGGGGTCACAACGTATTCACGTGCTGCAGTGTGGTTCTATGAACAGGACAGCTTTAAAGCATCACCTGGGTAAACAGAATTATTATATACCTCACATTTATCTCTATTTTGTCTGCTTTTGCAGCTAAACATTTTGCAACCTTGCTTTCTTGGGATGAAGTTGTTGTAGCTGTGCAATTACGCTGATTGAGAAGATGATTACATTGAAGTCTCTTCTGATGATAATCATCTTCCATTTATTTAGGGCCATTCATCACAAAATACTTTTCTAAATTGGTAGACAAAGTTATGCACGTGAAATTTCTTCGCAATCCACAGAAATACAAGTACCTCTGGAGAGGAACATGGCCGTTGTTTGAAAGTGCACAGTGGCAACAAACGACTGCAGGAAAGTGGAAAATGTGGGGGTTTTTTGCTAATCTGCCAGGAGATCTGATGTAGACAGTGGTTGGTTGATGTGGAAGTTATCTGCAATAATCCCTGGTAATTCCCTGCCCTCTACTAAGTTTTCAGATTTTTGACATAATCCCTTCACCAATCAGAACCCATCCTCAGCTACTTTTTGTCCGACCTAAGGGACGTCAGAGCCAAAAAAACCAGCGCCCAGGGGTCTTACGCAGTTGGCGTTGATGTGCTGCTCCAGCAGCCTCTGCCCGTCTCGGGGGAAGATGTCTTTTCCCTGAACCCCCGTCCCAGCAGAGCACTACTGCATCAGCTGGGACTGTGCCACCTGGGAAGGCTGATTTGACTTAAAGGAAGAAATAATTAGCTTTGGAGGAATGAGACGGCCACGGGCTTTGCTACATAGTGAGCTATGCCCATACCAAGAGCATGCTGTTGGCATAAGGTTGGTCTTTGGCCCAAGAACAGCTTTTACCCCAAAACCACTCCTGCCATGGACTTTGACTGCTGAACCCTATACCAGGACAGATGAAGAGGAGCTTGGTAGGACTTCACCAAGCTTTGTGATTCTTATTCTGTGAGACATGAGGAAGCAGAGATGCTGCTTTTGGCAGAAACATGGACAAGCCATCATGGCTGTTTAGCCCAAAGCTGATAGATAGGAGAAAAGAAAGCAGAAGAAAAGATGAACACCTCAAATTTTACTATATTGATTTGGAGTGCAAATGTTGCCTCAACAGCCCAAACATCTTTGGAATAATAATGATATCCCTTCTTTTTTTTGTTTTCTTCCTTTTATGTCAGGTTTCGAAGAGAGGCCAGCTTTTTGTAAAAACGAAGCAGCTCTGTAGAGTTGTGTTTCCACAACTCTGTTGCCACAAGCAGGAAAATAAATTACAGAAAGCTTGCTTCATAGTGGTGGAAAGCCACCTGGCAGGTGGAGAACCTGCCCGCGATTTTCCGTGCTGCGCTGTCCCACCGCCGCAGTTCCAGCCACTTGTGTGCAAGAGCATCTGTCTGAATTATTCCCATCACCCGTGGAGGGGGCGCAGACAGATGCTCCCATCGCACCTTAGTTTGTCACTCGAACAAGCACATCTGGAGGAGGGGGGGAAAAAAACCCAACAGAACAAGGCAAGCTGCTCAAAGGACTGAAATTCAGCTTGCTTCCCAAAGCCTGCTTTGATGACAGGTTTTCCCCAGCACATATGGGATGACTTTTCCTGCACCGCTTAATGGTTTAAATGTTGTCAGACAGGCGCTGTCTCAAGCAACAAAGTTGACTTTGCTGGTTTACCCGTCACACCGTGGCTGATGCGGGTTTTTTTTTCTGCTGACAGGTCGTCACGGGGATGGCTCCTACTGGCCGGTGGACACCAACCTGATTGACAGAAGCAGTCTGAACGGTAAATACAGGCTCCGTAATTAAGTGCTGTTTTGGTGATAACCTCCTACTTTACTTCTCTTTATGGCTCTCTCATTCTTCTTTCTCAAGGTTTGGAGGCCACCCAACATGCCCAAAGGTCGCGCGCTTGCTGTTTTGTAGGGAAGAGTTATCTCAACTGTTGAAAATCCCATCTGCGTGCAAAAATACCTGCTGCAAGCCGGACAGTGGTTTTAACCAGAAATGTTAACCGAAAAATAGGGTCCGGACACCATGTATTCTGTTTTGGCTTGCTTAAAGGTGATCCCCAAACTACCCATCAGATTTTGGGCTGACGCAGTACTCCCAAAAGTGCATCACTGGGTATGATAATCCCATCACAAGAGCAGTTTTAGATATATCTCAGGCCATGGGAATGCCTCTAAAAAAAACCAGCTTAAAAAGAACCGTGAAATGCATTTTACGTTCTTACACTTCACTTTAAGCTTTCTGCAGAAAACACTATCTGTTTATTAATCAATCCTGCCCTGAAATAGGAAGACATGAGAGGAAACCCCGTGGATTAACAAAAATGAACTGATCCTAAGCAGTGCCAGCTGGGGTGTAGATACGCCATCGATAACTTCTTATTCCTAACCCCATCTCTGTTCCCTAATGAAGCGTTGTCATCACACATTATTGAATGAAACGACAGACAAGATTCCCTCACGTGTGGTATCAAGTGAGGTTTGAAAGTACAAAATAATTACAAGGCACATAGCTGATTAACTCACGCTGATTATTTTCCTCGGGCAAGACAAGGAGGGAATGCAAAATTTTGTTACCTTTTTCTGTCCTCCTTTGCGGCAGCCAGCACGCCGCTGGTTTGGGCTTTTCCCCTGTTCTTTTTATAGTAGTTCATCATAAAAATAGGAAACCTGACTTTTGAGAAGTAAAGAGAGCTCCCAAAGCCTGCAATAAAGGGTAGGGAGAGAAAAAAAAAAAATTGTTTTCTTGAGAGTTGCTGTATTTTTTTGTGTGGTATATT
>BOSO01016097.1:0-39622 GCA_018403395.1 Gorsachius goisagi | reverse complement strand
GGCTACTTGCTGCAACTTCATCGGCACCCACGTGGAAGTTTAAAGAGAGTGAGATAACAGTTTAGCAAGGTAGGACATCTGGGAATTTCTCCAAAACTATTTCAGAACAGAATGGCTTTGAATTATATTAATTCTGTGAGATTCAGGGAGGCATTTGGTTTCCTCCCTATCGAATTCACTTAGTAAGCGTAGGTGTTTCATTTAAAAAAACAATCCAGAATTGAACCCTTCCAAAAGATAGGGAGTTTTTGCTGAGGATGATGAAGAATTGGAAGTGAACTATGTGCTGCATAAAAGCAGAATTTTTAGTTGCTTGAGAAACCATTAGAGTCCTGAGCAGTATATCACATTTCTGTACAGTACATACGAACAATTCTTGATATCACCTAAACTTGTAGCTCTCAGTACTAAGTTTTAATAACTTTGTTTCCTGTTTGAGCAAAATAGAACTATATTTTATATTCTAGCAATGTTGAAAATGACCATCACTAAAACAAATCAAAAGTGGTATTACTTTTCAAACTTATGACTCAAATAGTGTTTTATGTGTTCATGAAGTGCTGCGTTCAAGTAGCTCTTTTCTTGCTGTTTCTCTAAGTCTATTTAGAAAAATGACAGTCATTTCATTATTACTAATTGTGCTCTAAAAAAAGTATTCTTGGGGTTTTAGTGGTTAAAGATAAAGCATAGAAATAGTAACAAGACCAGGAACAAAGAATTTACCTGATTTTCTGCTCCATTTCTTCTAAGGACTCCTTCTTCACTATGTCAAGTTCCTGCTGATGCTCTTTTCGCAGAGTACGTAAGTCTTTTTGAAGATTATTCACTTCTTTGCGTAGTTTCTGTTTCTCCCTTTCAGTCTCTTCCAGTTTAGTCTGCAATTCCTTCTGCTGGTTCCGCATATCACCTAGCAACTTCTGCAGCTCCGAACCAGATTTAGCCTTTTCTTCAGCGTTTTCCTCAAAAGCTTTCAGACTGTCATTTCTTTCATCCAACTGTTGCTGTAAGCTTTTTAGCTTTTCTTCGTATTTTAAACTCTTATTTTCCATCTCAACCTTATGTGCTTCGCTTTCCTTCACTAGATTATTTTCCAACTCTTCTATCTTCTGTTCTAAAGATTGACTGACTGCCTCCTTTTCCTGCAATTTTTTCTGGATATCTCCAATTACATTCTCCATATCAAGATATTTTTGTTCTTTAGCTTTTAATTCTTCCCTACTACTTGCTAAATCACCACCACAACGAGCATGCTCATCCACTAACAATGAGTATTTTTTGGTTTGCTCCTCAAGTTCTTTTCTGAGGCTTTCAGTCCTACTCTGCTCCTCCTGATGGCTCTTCTCAACACATTCTAGTTTTTTAAGGAGTTCTTCCTGTTTGTTTTGCAGTTCTAGACGAGACTCATTGCTCTCTCGTTGTTCCTTTTCATACTTCTGCAACAATTTGTCTTTTTCAGTTAAGTCCTTCTGTAACACATGTATTTTCTCTTCAAATGTCTGTTGGACACTCTCAAGCATGTCCTTTTTTTCTTGTTCTACAGCAGCTTTTACACTCTCTACTTTTTGTAGCATTTCTTTCTCTAATTCTGTGGGATCTCTTGTTGACTTAATTTTTTCTTCTAAGGACTCAATTTTGGCCTCTCTCTCCTGCACTTTTTGTTCCAAGTCTCTTAACTGATTTTCTCTATCTTGCTTAAACTGCTGTTCCTTTTCTTCCATTTGAGACATCAATTGCTTTTTAATAGAAACAATTTTTTGCTCTGCCTTCTTTTTCAGATCTGCCAGCTTAGTGCTGTTCTCTGCATTCAGTCTCTCTTCTAATTCTTTCAGTTCTTCCTCTTTGCTTTTAAGTATCGCTGACTTCAGTTGATCAAATTCCCTCTCCTTTGCTTCAAATTCAGCTGTCAGTGAACCTATTTGCTTCTCAAGATTAAGCACTTTTTCTTCAGCCTCCTTAAATCTATTGTCCTTTTCAAAAGCCACCTTCTCTGCCTGCTGGAGCTGCCAAGCTATCTCTTTTTGCTCTGTGTCCTTTTGTTCAGTATACTTTTTAAGTTCCTCCACCAAGGAATCATTTTCTGAAGTTTTCTGCGTAATGTGTTCTTCTAGTTCAGCAATTCTTGCTGCTTGGGTTTTCAACTTTGCAGTTAACTCACTTTCTTGCTTTTCCCTCCTGTTTTGTTTTTGTTCCAATTCACTTTTTAAACTATCAAGATTCTTGCTTTGTTTAGCCAGCTGCTCTTTAAGTTTATTTAGCTCTTCATCTTTTTTATTGGCTTCAGTATTGCTTAATTCAAGTTTGCTCTGCAAATCTTTAATAGTGTCATGATTTTGTGTAAACCTGCTTTGTGCTTTCATCTTCCACTCTGACAGCTTGGCCGTGCAATGATCTACCTGCTCAAGAGCTGATGCTTTTTCTTGACTCAGCGTCTCAACTCTGGACGATAACTCCTGTACCTGGTTTAACAACTGCAACCGATCCTCTTGATGTTGCTTGCTCAACAGAGACATGGCTGCTTCCTTCTCTGTTAAACTTACCATGCTTTCAAGTCTAATGTTAAGGTCATTAATTGTTATGTTGAGAGCAGAGATCTCAGATTCTTTTTCCTGGAGTTCCTCCCTCATTGAGGTGACAGCATTGATATTTTCAGATAACTCTTTCCTCAGCTGTGTTATGCAAGTTTCTTTTTCTGATGCTGCTTGCTGCTGATGCCCTCCCTCCTTTTGCAATTGTTCCTTTTCTGTTACAAGTCCTTCAATGTCAGCTCTCATGGACAAAATTAAATTGTCCTTCTCTTGCAGCTCTTGCATTGACTTTTGCAAAGAAGTACTTGCAGCAGAATGATGCTCTGTTACTTCTCTAAGTTGAGCTTCTAGTTCAGGAATCTTACTCATTTTAATGAATACAGCTGCTTTAACTCTTGCAGTTTGGCGCTCGCAATCTGCAATTTTGTGTGTCACTAAACCAATTTTTTCATTACATTTTTCAATTAATTCATTGCTTTTTGTTTGCAATAAAGCTTCAGCATTCTTCCAATAAGCACCTAACTGGGTGGCAAGTTCTCCTGACCGCCTTTTAAACTCAGCTTCTTTTAGCTGAATTGCCTCTATTTTTTTCTCATAATTTTCATGATCTTTATACTGAGAAGACTGCACAGTTTGGAGTTTCTCTTCAAGTGTTTTCAGTGTATCAGCCATCTCGGTAATTTTGGCTTTGCCCTTTTCTTCAACTGCTTTCTGTTTACTGAGCTGTTCCTGAAGTCCTGACTGCTCTTTCAGGGACTGATCAAGATCACTTTCCAATTTCTTCAACTGTGTTTTCAGATTGCTTTCCGTTTCTGACAATGCATTTACCTCAGCCACTGACTGCCTCAGTTGCTCTTGCAACTCCTTCAGGGACTCCTCCCTTTTCACCTGTTCTTCCTTCAGCCGGGTTATTTCTGTCCTGGAGCCCTCCTTCTCAGCACTGACAGTGGCAAGTTTCAATTTCAGTTCTCCAACTTCCTGCTCTTTCTCTTGCAGTTCCATTTCATGTTTTTCCTGGAGTTCTTCAACGTGCTGATTTAGTTTCTTTTCCCAGCTCTGGGTAATTTCTTCCAATTCCCTCCTATGAGTCTCAGCAAGACTCTCTAGTTGCTCTCTCTGATTAGATTCCAGTTTTGACACAGCATCATTGATTCCGGCTGAGCTGGCATGTGCCATTTCCAATATTTTAGCATTGAATTCGCTCTCTTTCTGACTGAACTCCACCTGCTTGTTTTCAAGCTCTTTTTTTAATTTAGCTTCCTGCTCAGCAAGTTTCTTTTTGAAAGTTTCCTGCATATCTTTTGATTTCTGTTTAATTTTCTCCATTTTGTTCTCCTGACGTTTCATTTTACTTTCATATTCTCCCTGTAAAGCACTAACTCTCTCCTCTGCAGTGAACAGTTTCTGTTTAAGCTCTTCCACTTGCTTGCTCTGTAACTTCTTCACGAGTTCAATTTCATTTTCCTTCTCAGTTAGACTTTTCTTTGTCTCATCAGCCTCTCTTTGTAGATCCTTCAGTTGACATTCATACTGCTGTGTTAGAGAGGTTACTTTTTGTGTATTTTCATTGCTTTGCTCTTGCAAATGCTGCTTCAGGTCATGTACCTGAGAGATGTATGCCTCTAATTCATTCTTGACTTCATTCAGCTGGGATTCAGTACTTTCTAGCTGCTCACCGAGTTGGAACTTTTCACTTTCAAGATCTGTCATCTTTTGCTGCAGCTTTGCTAATTCCTCTTCATAAATCTTTGCCTGCTCAATGGAAGTACTCCGATGAGACTCTGAAAGCTCCTCTAGCTTTGCAGACACCTGGACAAGTTCAGCTTCAGATCTTTCTGAAGATTCTTTTAGTTTCTGTTCATGTGCTTTTAGTTCCTCCAGATGTCTGTCCTTCTCCTCCAATGATTGCTCAAGTTTGTTGAGTTCTTCTTTGAGTACCTTCTCAACACCTTGAATAGACATTTCATGCTCTTTTAACATCTTGTCAACCTCTTCACTGTGCTGTTTCCTCTCTTCTTCCAACTTTCCTTCCAAATCTTGCTTTGCTTCACACAGTTTACTATTCAGTTCTGAGAGCTCTTGTTCTAAATCATGACGTATTTTTAGGGCTTCTGATAGCTCAGAAGACAGTGCTTCTAATTCTGTTTGTTTCACGTCAAGTTTTTCTAATGTTTTTTCATTCATCTCTTCTATGTGTGCACGGAAAACTATTTCTTTCTCTTTCAAAATTGTATCTATCTCTTGTTCTTGTTTCTCTCTCATTTTTTCTATTTCAGTTACTTGTTGTTCCTTTAAGATTTGAAGTTTTTCTGTCCAAAGCTTTTCCTGCTGCTGTTTCATGTTCTCCAATTCTTTCTTGTGTTTTTCGACTATATCATTGATTTCCTTATTGTGCTGCTTTTTTTCAGACTCCAGCAGAGTACTTAATTCCTCTGACTGCTTTCTGTCATCTTGCGAATACTTTGCAAGAGAGCTTTCCAGTTCAAGAATCCGCTGTTAGAGAATACAGTTTTAAAAGAATATGAATATTCAAAAGGTAACTAGTTGATCAAATTTAAAAAAATCTCATCAGGTTCACATAACTGCAAGTCACTTTTTCTATTTTTATATAAGCCTTTCATTCATCTAGTTTGTTCTCATCCTTGCTTCCATTATGGCGAGCTAGTTATTTAATAAATTTTTTTCTACTTCACTGCAGTGAAAATAGATACACTGAAAACTTGGAAACAATTTAACTAATTAAAATAATTCACATTTTATTTATGGGAGATGTGTTCACATTTTCTTATTAAGCTAAGGTACTAATACATAGGATGAAAGATATCGGAGTCTACACAAGTATTATAGAGCTTTGTACATATCTACTGATTCATCTTAATTCCACCTCTCATGGAAATGCTGCTGTAAAGTTAAAATGCTTCTATAGGCAAAACCCATCACATAAAGCAAAGGACACTTCAAAAATTCAAGCCATTTTTTTACTTACTCAAGTATCCTTCTAAGTGTGTGTATGGTAGCAATATCCAGAAGTTAAACAGTTTAGAGTTTAACTCTCCCGTACAACATACATAAAAATAATGTAGATGTATACAAATTCATATCCCATGCCATGATATAAAGTTAATGTATTTCTGTATTTTGACATCTAATCTTCTAAAAACCTAGGGGCTGCAGCATACCATGGCAATACATTAAATTTCTGTCACTACAAGAAGCATTGTGAGATTAAAACAACCCAATCACAATAAATCCACAGCGTTTGTAAACCTGTCATGGTTAAATATATACTGAAAGGAATTCTTGTAAACATTTCCCCTTTTGGAATCTTTACTCACAGTTCTAAAAGTCTCTACTTCTTGATGCATCTTTTGAACTTTCTTGTCACACTCTGACTGTATCGCTTTCTTCTGCAGCTCTAATTCTTCTAAGGCTAGGGATTCTTGCTGCTCTTGTTCTTGAAGGGTTTTTAAACACTCGCTCTGATTTTTTTCCTGTATCAAAAATTACGATTAAAACAATAAACTACAAATATAGTCATCACACCTTCAAAAACAGTGTAACAGGATATTTACAAACCAGTTAATAGGAGTCACACACTAATCACCTGTATTTTCTCCACACACACAGAGGTTCTAGTTTATCTGTAAAACCAAAATTGTTATAAATCACTTCCATTTTCTCCTCTAGGGAACTATCTGTCTTCTACTTCTCTCTGTATGAAAAACATGATGCAATCCAGCCTTTCATTTTGCTTTGTTTACCACAATTAATAAAGGTCTGTCCTCACTTGATTCCACTGTTAATGTATTTTTAAGCTTCTATTCCTTATAATTAAAAAAAAAAACAAACAAAACCAAACCCAAACAAAACCTGAGAAACAGGTAGAAAAATACAGTCAGAAAAAGACTGTCAAAGTCCATCAGTCCTAGTCACCATCCATCATGGAGAAGCACAAAACAGAATATACTATTTGTTAGGTAAAATTACGTGATGGTCTAAAGTGAATTACAGCTTATGAAAAAAAGCAAAGAATCCCAATGATTCCTCCCAGCCTGACCTAGAAGAAAATTCTTTTCTGAGGTCAAGCACTATGAATAGTTAAGCCTGTTCACACAACACAACCAGACATAATGATACCACACTTTTCAAATAACAGCCTCATTCTTTGTACCTCTTTTACTCTTGTTGCTGTGGCTAATTTTCAATGTTCCAAAGGAAGAAATTAAAAAAACCAAGTCTAACAAAAAGAGTTTTCAAAAAAAGAAGTCTTTCGCACAAGATGCAGCTGTTAGTGAGCAGAAGTAGTGATTAATTATCATTATTCAGTCTGGATCATTGCAGCTGCTTTCCTTTCATATTGCTGAAGTCTCTGACCTCTTTGGCTTTTGGAGGACATATATATTTGAGCGCAGAAGGACTCTCACTGCAGAATAGGGTCAGATTAAGACTTCTAGTCCCACCTCACACTTAGAGAAATGTCTTTCTGCACATAAGGGATACTTACAAGAGCTGCCTTCATCTTCTCCTGGAACGCCTTTTCTTGGGCCTCTAATCTCTCATTTAGCTCCTGATCTTTGGTAGCTATTTCTTTTTTATGGAATTTTTCTAGTTCAGCAACACGCTCCTCTGAAGACTTCTGTGAAAAAAAGTCAGAAAAAAAAATTCCAAAATACAAAATAACAAAACACCTTGTATTATTTCTTAATAAGAAAAGCAGTTTAACAGAGAGAGGAAACCAGAACCATCTCTTTGCTCCCTTTGAATAAGTAACACTCACTTGGAGCACTTAATATTAAGCCCTGGCAGTCCTTATTTTCAAGCTTGGAGTTATCCACCTCCTTCCTAAGTCTTTCACAGTTCTACTGAAAGAAACACCACATTTTCTAAAGACCCTCCTACTACCAGGGTGAATTTAGTGTTTTCAGTCTCAGTTCAAATGTGATAATAAATTAGAAAAGGGACTTCTGTCTGTAGCTTTCCCTGTATTCTTGTAAATTCATGAGCCAGAAAGTCAAGCGGTGATACTCTATGTAGACAGCTATCTACAACATACATACGTGCTGGATTTAAGAATAATGTAACGCAAATCAGTCATCCCCCTAAAGCATCAGTGTATTTATTTCTTAGTAAAATTACTAACATAACAAATGTCAACACGAGAACTGCAATTTAAAGGTGTTCAAATTTAAAGCTTTGCCAGGCATGTGCAGTACTCCTGCAATTCCTACCTGAATATGCCAGCTGAAGCAAATGTTAGTAATTCTTAACTAGCAAACAGCTCGGCAACCAGTTCTTAAACGTTTACACATACTGGGCTAGGATAATAATTAGAAGTACTTAGTATTAAACCCCCAAATCCTGGTGGAGATGTGTGAGCTGACTGCCATTAATTTCTTCTTCTTGACTTCCTTCAAAGTCTCAAGTATACTTCTAGTAAATAATTTATTAAATACTGTGAAACAAAGAGTAATAAATAATGTTCATTTTTACATGCCTCTAACATACCAATTTTAAACTGTCAGAGAAAAAAAATCTATATGGGGAGTTTTCTATCTTGTCTTGAGTAGATCTTTAATCCCAGAAATTGTTTTTTTATAGAATTTATTAAATAGCAAAAATTCTATAACAAAGTTCTGATATACTAATGTATTTTACAATTATAGTTTAACTGTAATTGAATAATTAGATTAAAAGCCAATAACACAGGGTGAGTTTCAGCTTTTACCTTCATAATCTCAACCACCTCTTGTTTCACTCTTGTTAACTCCCGTTGAAGATTTACCCTCTCTTCCTCACTTGCCTTTTCTACTGCTTTGATTTTTTCATCCATTTCTGCCTGCAACTTTTTCCGGGCTTCCTCTGTCTTTTGGGCAATACTCAGAGCCCTCTCAAGCTCTTCAAAAGCTGCAAAGAAAAAAAAAAAATATAGTCAAGAAATAGCTATATACCTTGATAGAAGAGCAGAGTTCTAAGTAACTGTAAATTACAAGTAACAGAAGAATGAACCTAGGAATCCATCAAGAATTCACGTGGGTTTAATATCTAGAAAGGAAAGAGAACTGACAAATAGCTGTGAATGCATTCTGTAGTTTCTATTTCTTCCCCTAAAATCACTATAAAATACATAAACCATATAAATAAACTATGGCTCCTCTTCTGGCTATATGTGCTGAATAACTTTGCAGACGAGGAAAAAAGCTGCATGAAGAAAAGGCAATTCACAAGTTGTTCTTCCACTAGAACAAGGAGACGGAAGAAGACACCAGGAATGATTGCTATGCAAGTCATTTTTTACTGAATCATGAAAGAGCTCTTCCTGAACACTGAAGTATAATACCAGGCACTTTATTTACCTAAGAGTAGATCATTTCAAACCGTACAACCTAGATAATATTCTCTTTAAGCTGTGGGTTTGGTGGAGTCCATACAGATGGCTTTGCTGATTTTATTATTTCACTATTTCCTTTTAATGTAAACTACTATCAGTGCAGTTCAGAGACACTGGGAAAATGCTTGTGAGTTATGAACTGTCCTGTGCTTCTACACCTCACAAATAAAATGTAAGAACCTCCCCCCTAAGATCTGATCCCAGAAAACTTGAATATCTAGAAGATGTTTCAAAAGAACACTCAAGCTGCAGTGATGAAATTTATTTACATTTGTAGAAGATGCACAAGTCTGCTGAAACACATTTTAATTTACAAATTGGAAGAAATAATTCCACAGCTTCTTCCCATGCTAAGGAGAAGTATTCTAACTACTTCGTTCACTTCATAAATGACCATTTAGATATAGAAAGAAAGCAAATAAATTCCTGTGTTGTGAGCTGGGTGGTGGTTGTTGTTGTTATTATTATTATTCAATATCAGTATCGGAGTTCCTCACTGAAACTGATGGCAGAATCTCTACAGAATTACGCAAGACTAGAATTTGATCCCTATTAGGGAAGTCTCTTTACCTGAATGGATCATGAATGTGGAAAACCCCTGCAGCGTATCAAAGGAAAATTCAGTCTCAGAACAGTCTACTGTATGGTTAATTTTTTGCATTTTTTGCAAATTTGCTATTTTTGGCAATACACCTCACTAAAATTCAAAATCACAGTGCCAATATCAAGGCTGTAACCTATCAGAGCACAAAACCCCAAAAAGTATATTATTCTACTATACCCTGGACTATTTGGATACTATTCTGGGTCCAGACAGAACAAAATTTTTTGAAGTGTTACTTAGTATGCTAAGCTTTCTTCCACTTAGTTCTATTCCCAAAAGAAAATCAAAATAAACACACACATGTCTAGTTTCCTTGATTCTCCATTACTTAGGCATTCACAGCAATTCTTGTAATCTTTAGGTTTTTTAAACTATCTTTAACAACATTCAGGCACGAGTTTGAGAAGTGAATAATAATTTCTATTTCACATCTTCTGATAACATTCAAAACTGAAGCTTTTAACCACAATCTATACTTCTGAGGCAATGCTGCAAATATGTTTTCAAGTAACTTAACTCCATAAAATTGCATTCACACAAATTCTGACCTTTTCCAGAATGTTGTTCTGCTTTCTGAGGAAGCCTTTCTCTGATTACTCACAACAATGATCGTGTTTTAGGGCAAAACAGAGTTGCTACTGACCCTGGCAATAGCAAAGCACATCACTGTATCCACTTGTTCACTCCCGGTTCTATTTAAATCATAAATACTAAAACTCATTACAAAACATTAAGAGCACTAGAGTTTATTTCAAACAGCAAAACACTCTAAAACATAATGCAAGCATGCATGAGGCTTATAGCTCCTTATTTTCCAAGCACAGTTCTTCAGAGTCCCCATCAAGGCATTTACCACCTGGGACCCGCAGGACTCAAATCCTCCCCCCTCGCCACCCTGGGCACAACTCGATTATGAACACAGCCTGCACAAGTGCATTTGGAGAATGGCACCAGCCTCCCTGATGCTCCACTCAGCCCTAACAAAAAGCACGCACAGCCAGCAGAACTGGCCAAGTCCTTCAGTATGAAAGCATCATAAATGGCTTAAAAAAAAACCCCAAACCCACCCTACAGACCTTTACAAAGTATAGCTTGAAAATAAAGCCTGCAAGTAAAAAAATTAAGTTATTTCACTTTTCCGTACACTTTTTCTGATACTTGTTCTGAGCAACATGTATTTTCATTTGAGAAACCTGTTACTTCTGCAAAAGGAAAGAGAATGCATTTGCCATAGCCCACAAATCCACCAAAGAGAAGATCCAGGTTCACACTAGGATTGACTACTGGTATGTAACAGCCGAGCAACATGCAGTATGACAGCTGCATCACCGTCATCGCAAGCAGGATGCTAATACAAAAGCTAGGCAAAAGCTGATGGATAAAATGCCAAGGGGGTATGAAAGCCCAAAGAAGCAACACTTCACAGAAACACACTCAGCTCTCTAAAAGTTAAATTATATGCATCTCAGGCACTTTTAGCACTTAAGCAAAACTTTTATTCAAAGTAGTTAATTCTAGTGTAGCATGACACAACCAAGATTCAAACCAGCAGAGGGTTAATCATCAAACAGACAGAATGTGGTCTAAATTTTATTCACTCTTTTTTATTTTTTTTAAATCTATGGGGGTTTTTAATTCTACTGTGGCTAAAAGCCTGGAATAAAAGTCCATGTTTTTATCCAAATACATCTATTGTGAATGCAAAGAGTAAAGGCACTGCCTGTGTTCTTTCACAACCAGCAGAAGTTGAGGGAAGATCTTTCAACCAAGGTACTGGTTAAGTGAAGTCTCACAAAGGCACAGTGGCAAATCAGAAACGGTAACAAGCACACCAACAGAGTTTCAGGTGAGTCTTGCAAAATCCCATTCCTGTGACCAAGCCAGATGAATTGGAAACATTCTTGTGCAGTATATAAATCAGACAAAAAGAACCTGCATAGCGTTTCAGAAGTGCAAGGTTGCAAAACTGATGTATATGAAACGTGTGCTAGAGAGCTGACTGCTTGACATACGCTACTTGCAAGCACCAATCTTTGCTCCCTTTGCCTTGCCTCTCCTACCCAGTGTAACACCAGTCCCTACCGCAAAGACCTCTTGCTTACTCTCCCAGTGCTGCAGGCATGTTATCTTCAACTATAGTGCCATCTACTGCTGAAAATTGAGAAGAAAGCACTAAGCAGGATGGCAAAGGAGGGATTTACATACTTTCTTACTGAAGGCTGAGAGCAGGCATCTTGTCAAAAGTTTAAGAAACAAAGGCTGACGTCATTTGCTATAGTTGATTTGTGCACCTAGGCAGGATTTTAAATGCACAGTCTAAGCTTTTTGTTTCTTGGTAGAAAGGTGCAAAGCATACGTTAATTAAGCTTGCAAAAGAAATGTCACCTACAAAGAATGGCAAACTAAAGCAAAATTAATTTGCTTTCTAAAGACTTTTTTTCTCTTTACAGCATATAAGTAAGTCAATAATCAGCATCCTGAGAAGTCAGAAAGGACTTACAACAAGTAGTCTCAGGAGAAAAAAACTTCAGTTTACCAGTAAATTTACAAATACCATAAACAGCTTTGTTGAAGTAAAATGTAGATATTCTATGTACATTGCAAAGCCTTAAAAAAGATCAGTTGCAGTTACTTCAAGTGAAAGTGCCTGAGAAGCACAGAATTTACTTTTTACAGCCCAGTTCAAGCACCCAGTGTGTGATGTAAGAAAAAAGAGCCCTTACCCCAGTCCTGTTCATACAAGGCTTGGGAAAGGCACCATGATTCACTTATTGGCATGTGTGGATGCACAAAAACAAGATGCTCTGTGAGATTTCAACATAATGTACCTCTAACTACAAAAAAGAATGAACTTCAACTGGGGAGACCAAGTTACAGTTTACACAACACGCACAAAGTAAGCATACATATCTTTTCACTATTTCAGTACACAAAAATGCATTAACATTAAATGAAACACTGGGGCATTTCACTAAAGTCACTGAATTACAAAGAAAAGAGCCAGACACATAACTCTAGGCAAGCTGAAAACGTGAAGTGGAAAAATATACTACTTTTTAACCTACAACATAGCACTATGAAAGTAAATTCCAAGTATAAAGTGTATTGTGCTTATCTTTATTTTGCTATTACATAAATGAAATTAACATTTCTGCAAATACAATACTGCATTAATTCAATTCTTCAGTAAATCATGATATAGAAAAAGAGAAGTCTAGAATTTAAAAGTCATCTCACATTAACTATCCAAAACCCAGAATTTTAAAACATGTTGACCTCAAATACACACAACTGCTAAATTCTTAAAACTGGCACAACTCAGAGTAATTTCAGGCCCTCCCGATATTGATGGTGGTTTTCTCAAATGCCTGAACAATTTAGTTCAGCTGTGTTGAACTACAACTTCCATTGTACGTCACAACATTTTTAGAATGCATAAAGCCAAGGAAGCAATAGGAAAACCTAGTAACGGTAACCTTACAATTTTGCTTATCTTAGAAGCAGCATTAACTGATTTTCCAAGGGTTCCAACATTTATACATGCATGCTTAACAGACTACAAAAATAAATGCACTCAAAGGTGAAGTGGATGTTTATGCACCATAAAAATTACCAGAAGTACTTTAAAATTTTATTTAAAAGAGAGCATATTTAACACACAAATCTCTCCCTAGAAAAGCACAGTGTACTCAACACATTATTGATAACTGAAATTACTTCTCACTGCAATAGTTAAATTTTCCAGGTATTCAGAGCATCACCTCCAACCCATTTTCAGCTTCTGGCTACACAAACCTGAGGAAATGACTGTATTAACCAGAGCATGTAGATATTAATTCATAATTAAGAGGTTTCTACTGCTTCAAAAAATGCTGTGTTTCAAGCAACTATGACAGTAACTTCATATCTACAGAAGTATTAAAATATTCTTCAGCTTTTTTTTTTTCATCATGAGGAAAAGCTTCCTAATCTCCAAGAAATGAACAAAATCCAACTTTAGCAGGACTGACTTCTGAAACATGGATTTCCAGAGCTAAAGACACATGCAATCCAAAAGGGTAGGACAGGAGAACACCTAATCAAAATGTTTGTTACTTTCAGAAGATGGATGTTCAAGCTGCTTTTCTGTATTATAGCAGAATGATCTACCCAAGCTAATATTTAAAATTGAAAGTTCTGATTTAAATCTACGTAGATTTAAAATAAAACCCTAACAACTGTATTGTTTGAACTTCTCATCACTTTTTAGAGAAAGAAAATATGCGTGTTTTATGCAAACTAACCACATCTGAGCTTCTGCCAAAAGAGTGAACTCCTTTAGATGCCTATGAGAGCAAACTAAATTCTCCTCAAAGAATTTTGATAGATACAGTGCAAAACAATTTCACTGTTTAAAAATCAAAGGTGGGGTGGATTGACCTTTTAACTTAGTTTCAAGCAAATGGAGAACTGCAAGCACACATAATTAATGTTACCTAATTTCCATCAAAAGCAAAGTACAGCGTGTAGTAGTTACATAATCATTAGGTTCCAAGCCTGAAGCAAAAGAAGTCATCACTGCTCTTTCACTAAAAAGAAATCAGAAATGCTTCCGCTACAATTATTGAAAGAAAATGCTTATTATGGTTGCAACACATCACGTCGTTTCTATTTCTTTCCAAGCTCTTATACACTCACTGCTATGTTTTCTATGTAAAATACTGGTGGCATTACAATGATAATTTATAGATAGTTGCAAGTTTCCCTCTTGAAGATATACCAGCACAAAGCTCTATCAATCTTTTCTCCTACAAATTGGAAAGTACAGCTGCCCTTTACCAGCTTACTTCCTAACTCCAGTTGAATTGATAACAGAGACAAATCAGTCAAAAACATCCCTAAAATCTGCTGACCAGAAGTGAAGTTAGTAATGACGCTAGCAGGGGTGACATGTAGAACATTAGGAAACAGAGCACCTCTCAATACCCATTCCAAACAACTGATGAAAGAGTGCAATAAGACCATGCTGAAGCTTTCTCATGTTTAAAAGTGGAAGCTAATAATCTCCAGAATTTCTTACCAGCTTTTTCAGATTTTTCTTTCTGTTCTTTTAATTCCTCGCCTTTTGTAGTTATTTGTTTGATCCGAGCACGTAGTTGGGCTATCTCCTCCTCCTTCATTTCCAAGGTTTCATGCATTTGTCGCTTTGTCTCTGCAATTACCATGCCCTATGGAAAAGGTCCTTGTGATAAAAAGCTAGCAAATAAATAAAACATACAGCTAAAACAATTTCAAGCCAGGACACAATCCTTGTCAGGAATAAACTTTAGTCTTACTACTACAAGTCCAGAGATCATGGTATTTTTCTATGTCAGAAAACAGAAAATGCTAACAAAAAGATTAGAATAGGGATTATTTTGTAGAGGAGCCAAAATTTATCTAGTGGTGAAAAGAACTCCTCCAGCAAGTAAGGACCATCAGAAAACTTCCTCCTTGTGGTACAGATACTTTTCTTTGAAATATGCATCCTGTAAACAAAACAAAACTAAAAGCATTGTAGTGTGCATGCTTCTCGTTAGAGAACATGCACATACAATGAGCGATAGTCATTGCTTATTACACCACCAGAAGTTACTCCAAGTACCAAGACTGCGATAAAAAAAAAAACCAAACAACTTTAAGGAACAAAAAACCTGAGAAACTCTTTATATTCCTAAGAAACTACAGTTACTTTTCCTTCATTGGTCATTTTTTAATTCATTTACATTGTATCTCATCTTCATTAGTGTTTGGGGTTTTTTGGGGGGGCTTGGGAGGTTTCGTTGTGTGGATTTGTTTCGTGGTTGTTTTTTTTTTTAAAGCTGGCATTGAGGAGTGTATTCAGCAGAATTGCTCCCTCCTAAATAACATCACCTTGCAGTATAACTTGACAGACAAATACCCTAAAGTATCTATACAATAAAATTCTCAGGTAGTTTAAAATATTTGCTTATTAAAACAAACCAAACCACATCACACAGCAAAAAACAGCTTCTAATACCAAGAAGCCAGATATTTTGAGTTTTAAACAATCTTCTTCAAAAACTACAGAGTTTAAAGAAAAGTTTTTTGTTTACCTTGTCTTGTTCTAGCTGCTCAATCAAATTCTTTGCATCACGCAGCTGCGTAATCAGTTTTGTCTTCTCAGCCATGTGAAGATCCTAAAAAAAGACCCCAACCACAAGTTTAAAGCACTGCCATCTGTAAGAAAATACCTTCTGACAAACAGCTTAGGTTTGGCTCTTACCCTGCACTATGCCTCGGAGGAAGAGCACAGACCAGAATCCAGGGAAATTAAAGCTGGCAGCTATAAATTACTTTCAAATCTCCCAGTTCTAGGCTGCCTCTCGGCTTCCATAATTCAGGTATCCAAAGGCTTTGTTACAGTCTCCATAGTTCTCTAGCGAATGTCAGAGATATTACAATGGGCAAGAAACATGCATGCCTAAGGCACCTACTCTATTTACCTGCAGCTCGGCTTACAAGAGGATCTCAGCAAGGCAATGTAATTGCTCATTACTGACCTTGTTCTGGAAAAGGTCCTTGAAATACTAGAGAGTTTCAGAGCACTTTCAAACTGGACTAGTGCTCACAGACCAAGACAGAGAAGAGAATCTGATCTCCAGAACTGGAGTACAGCTACAGTTATCACTTTTTCATGTTTCCATTACTATCAGCCACCTTACTTTTACTCTACACTCAGCATTAATGGCCTGTCCACGCTCACAATTAATGGACCACTGTCCCGCCTGTCTGTGGTTTCTGTTCATTTACAGAACTGATACCTCTTCCACTGTGTGTTAAAGGTTTAGCTCTGCTCCACTTTTCTCACTTCACCTCCTATCTTACGTGCTACGACAGTCTTTTCTTCACCCCAACCTCCCACAGCTACTTGATTTCTGATACCACTTTGGTGGTTATTCATACAGTAAGGTTTCCTACCCTTTTTCACAGCTTTTTAAGCAATTGCTCAATGTGTTCATTCCAGGTGGGTTTTGCACCTTTAACTCCCAAAAAGTACAGGGACAGTTTGTTTAAAGGTCTGCCCTATTAATAAACTTCGGAAATATTTGAGTTCTTACTGTGTTTTTAGTAGCTACCCATAAAGTTAAGAGCATTTTCCGTACCTTAATTTTCTCCAGTTCCTGAAGCCTCTCTTCTAACTGTTCTTGAAGTGCCTCCTTCTCATTAGTTAATTGGGCACAGCGCTCCTTATGGGACCGAATCATCTCCTTACAACGTTGCAACAAGTTCTCTTGGCGCTTCACCCTCTGATTAAGAGTTTCTAGTGTTTTAGCAGAATCTTCATTACCCTCTACGAGACAACATACCAACATTAGCACACCATTTTGAAAATGTAGATCTGCATTCATCATTCACATTGCACGCGACTCACAGATTTCTAAAGAAAGTTGTGCCAAGTCTGCAAAACTTCCCAGTGACTACTATAACTGCCAGAAACCCGCTACACATGGACAGAATAGTAAATACAGTCTTTCACTTCAAATTAATTTACAAAACCCCAGTTACTATACAAACATCAAAACCAAACTATTATCCAACAAGGTTTTCTCTATGCAATTAAAAAGTCATCATGATTTACAAACCTGCCTGCTGCTACTAACAGAATATTCACAAGCAGGAAAAAAAGCGAAGCAAAGCAAATCACATTCTCTCAAGTGTCAAGCACACAGGTTCCTGCTTTCCCAGGACTGGGTGTGACGTTAATTCTAAAATATCCAGGTTGGCAATACTACATTCAGCAGGATAAAGGCTACGTTTAGTGTCTTTCTGAGCTGTATTTCTCTCTGCATAACACACATATGTTACTGTATGTTCTGATCTGATGCTCTGGAGGCTGTTACAGTACTTGGCATGAAAATAATATCGGACAAATTCAGAGGTTCAGTTCATGACCGTAGGTCTTGCACATCACAGACTAAAAGCAGACTCCAGCACAGGAAACATCTTGAATCCTGATTGATTCTTAGGGACTGGATATTTACTTTATTTCCTAAGCACTACAAAAGACACAGTGCTGGATAAGAAAATCTCTGATCTAACTCTCCGTATCTTCCTAACATACAAAAATCATGGCAGATGCTAGACAAAGATAATTTCAAGATGCATGTTCACCTCTGTCTGAATCCTACTTTTTATGAAGGATACCAATGAATGACACTTTCATTGTATACCAGCATTATAATGTCCCTTACTCAGTAACCAAATACACACAATACTGGGAGTTCCATAACTCGAATAATCTCCTGATATGAGGAACACCTAGATTATTCAATAGCATGAATATCAAAAATAATATTTATTTGTACTTTTTCCTGAGAAAGAAGAAAAAAAAACCCAAAACCCACAGGCCCCAAACCCAGAGGTTGACTGGCAACTGGTCTCCTCTAAACTCCAGGGATAGGTCCTTGCTTATGGGAGACAGTAACAACCCGTACGGGCAAAAGCAATAACTACAATACTGTCATCATTATTGACAATGGCAAGATGTATCAGATTTGAATTCTTAAGAAAATTTAGTATCTTAGAAGGGTTATCCTGTCCTCTAGCTGCCACTCTGTTTTCAAAACAATTGTCTCCTCCTAGAAAATATAACCTTACTATGATATTTTCAGCCCTAAGTATTGTTATACCATCATAAATAACAGCATTTCCACAAATTCCCAAAATTCAAGATCTCTTGAAAAAGCCACAATACCTACCATTGCTTCCTGGTTCCACAGTATTTTCAGTACTGATTTCTTTTGTTGGACTTTGAACTTGTGGTTCAGATTGGATATTTGGATCAGGCAATTCAGTGCCTATCTGACCATTCTGTAACCTCTGTTTCAGCAATGATACCTAAACAAAATGTTATTTTTGTTGAAAAAACCCAAGGATTCTAACAATCATGTTTTCATCTTCAAAACTAGAGAAAGTTAAATAAAATTGGTATCAGCAAGTAGGGAAAGGAAAAATCTGATATTTTTTAGCATTTTTGAAATCAGAACTATGTTTCCAATTAACAAAACCAGTATCATTATGAATGGAAAAACAAAGACCAATTAAGCAAAGCACACAAATTTTGCCAAAGCAATTTTAGCTCAAACATCCGCTAAAGTTATGTTCTTGATAACAAAGACATTACAAAGGTATTTAAGCACAGATCAAACAATCATATTTAACGAGTGAGATTTTACAAAGGTATCCTCTTCCACAAAGATGCACTTAGTTTCTAGATAATCATAAATTCTCAAGAAGTTTTACAACATCACAGCAATTATAATAAAGCATGGACATGCATTATAGGAAATACATAGCTTAAAAAAAAAAAAAAAAAAAACAAAACAAAAAGTAGGAAAAGCCGTTTTAAAGAACATATGTTGGGTAAGGTATCTTACCTGAGTTTGCAGGACACTAATAAGTTGATCCTTTTCTTCTAAGGAAGCATCAAATTCCTCTTGGAGATGTTTCTTAGCTTGTTGATCCATCTGGAGCTCCTGAGAATCATAAATAAACACACCTCAAATGAAAACTGAAATGTGAATTTAAAAAGCTTATCAAAATATTATGAAATAATATTAAAAGTACCTCTTTGCAGTTGTGATCCCAGAATACAACCATAAAGTGGGTATTTTTTTTACTGTACAACATTCCACACAACATAATAAGAACATACCGTTATAATACCAGCATTAAAACAACAAGAGTCAAGATTTGATACAAAATTATCGAGTATTCTTTCTTCCTAAAAGTAAGTTTGTGCAGGGATCCCTGCAAGCCTGCTCCTGAAAACTGTTTTCCATGCACACATTTCTCTTGGAAGTTGTGGACTGCACTTCAGTAAACTAGATTCTTCATTTAACCACCAGATTAAGTCAACATAAACGGCAGAAATGTAACTTTGTCTTATGCTCATTCAGTATGCTAACATTCTAATATGACAAATGCCATAGAGCAGAAAGTTAGCCTTTTTATTCCTCAAAAACTAAGGTAAGCAAAAGACACCTTGATTTCCAGGGTCTGTTTCACATTGAGAACTTGGCCTCAAAGGAGACTTAGTTTATTCTTGCATGGCTCTCTTACAAGAAGCTTGTCTGATTCAATCTATGAAAACGGACTGTATGATAATGAAAAAGATTTTTTAATTTAATTTCTGATAACAAATTATTACATCAATGAATGATCCATTTTGTACCATTTTAAACTTCTACAATGGAAACATACCATTTTATTTGTAGTTTTTCTTTTAAGTCTGTTTTTCCTAATGCTATAACACTTGGGCTTCCAAAAGACAAAAGAACTACTTTTTAAAGTTTTTCAACTAATAAAAAACAATTTCAGTGTTAAATTTGGGGGTTGGACTAGATGACCTCTAAAGGTCCCTTCCAACCCAAAACATTCTATGATTCAATGAATCTTTAAATCTACAAGATTCATAAGAATGAACTTAAATTTTACACTAAATATATATACAAATTTTTATATATAAAAATCAGAAATATGTAACTTTTATATATATGAATCAGAAAGACTGCGACAGAAGTGAAAAGTAAGTACGAACACATCCAACCCTTTTTCATAATCAAAAGCTTTAACTCTGGTATATATATATATGCCTTTCAAACTTTACCAAGTACCAATAAGCTGGGAAACTAAACCTACTGGAGCACATAGATGTAGACTTAACACAGAATGAGCTTCTTTCATTTGACCTTGTAGTGAACTGGAAAAAAAAAAAAAAACATTGGCAAGCCACTTCTGTCAGTAATGCTGCAGGTTTTCCCCTCCTATGGGCTGACAGCTTGGCTTAGGAGAGGGTGACAGCCCAGGCACGGGCTCTGGCTTAGGCAAGCACAGCACACCCAGCACTCTGGCCCACTGTTCTCAGCTGCTGGGGCAGAAGCAGCACGAATCTGACCCAAATTCCTACTCTTATGGCACACACAATTCACAGCCTACTTACCTGGATTACACCCCGCATCCCTGAAGGAGCATGCCCTGCAGTTTGCCAGTGGCGTCCTTTGAAATGACTGTGTGCCCAACTGGTCGCACAGGGGCAGCCCCTTGAGGGTGAGCATGAGCCTTGGGTACATGCACGTCAGGATGCTCACAGTCACCGTCCTTCGCCCTCAAGGGACTGACCCTGCCCCGGTCTGTGGGTGAGACACCTGACTGCCTGGAGCTAGTCTGCTTTCAGGCAAAGGTGGGACTTTGCCATGGCCTGATGGCTCTTGCAACCTCAGTACCAGTGCTCCTGCTTGGCACAGCACATGCCAAAACCTGGAGTGCAGCACAGAGAAAGCCTGTGGCTTTGAGTGAGCTGGTACCCAGCTCCCAAGCAAGGTAAGAGCACAGACAGAGGTGCCCTTGCACACCCATCTGAACCTGATTCTGCACTGGCTCTTGGGTCAGTAAAAAGGCTTCAGCTTCAAATTCTCCTTCACCGGGGTTTGACAGCATGGGTTTTGTGAACTTGCCTTTTTAATTTGCTCTGCCCAATAATTTATACATGCCTTTTAATTAAACCCAGTGTGATTATTATTACTACCAAATACATTAGAGCTTCTCCTTATAATTTCACTATAACCTAAGGAGACAATAATCATAACACAACCTAGGTGATTTTATGATTGAAAACTAACTATACAGCAAATCCATAAAACCAATGTAAATATTATAACTGAAATCACGAGAATTTTTAAAAATTTGATCCCACATTATTTTATTGATAATCATTAAAATCGTTGATAAGAAGTGCCTATTATTTGTATTTGCCTAACATTAGCATTTCTCAATACCAGAGGAGCAACAAATTGCACAGGGACATCTACTGCTGGGTCCACAATAGTGCAAGGACCACGCACATTTCTACCGATTTCACAGTGAACAGAAGAGCAGTTCAGTCAGTAGGATGAACTGCTCTGTCTTAAGAGTATGACAACAAGCTACTGAATGGGAAACAAGCCAGAGAAATAAACCCATATAAACAAATGAAAACAAGTGGTAAAAACCCCTGCTGTGTGATAGAAAATATTTTGTAAAGTGAGCAAAAAAAAATCAAAAGCTAGGCAGAGAAATATCCAATGTATGTGTAGTATAAAGTAAATATTCAATCAATAAAGGAAATTACCTCTCTCAGTTCTCCAATTCTACGAAGTGCTTTATCCTGACTTTGACTCAGAATGCCCTTAAAAAAAAGGAAGAATAAACATCAGGTGTATTAAATGTAACTTTATATATAAAGTATAAGTACATTCACAGACTGTATTTCAGCAGAAGAATTAAGGATTTTTATTCCTCTTTCAAGTCAAACTTGACGTGTAAGTGTTGTCATAAACTGCAAACTGTGGGTTGGCAATCTATCACCTGAATTCATCTGATGAAATAAAAAAGGATGGAGTGTAGTAGCTTCACGGTTATTTTGACAAACCGGTATTAGCTTGGCTTCCTTAGAAATCCCAGCTAAGAAAGAGTCTTTTGTTATACACACACACATATATATATACATAACGAATTGTGTAAACACACACACACAATGCACTGAAAATTATATCTGTATTTGCACTACACGTTTTGAAATTCAGAAAAGCATTCAGACAAAAGAGGATGAAAAGTAATGCTTACCTGTAGCTTCTTCTTCTCCCGCTGGATAACTTGATAAGCAGACACTAGCTAAAATACAGAAATCAAGTATAATGATGATAATGCATCTGCTTATAGCTATCAAAATAATTTGCTTAGTTGTATTACTATCTGCATTTTTAAACTCTTCACTTGAGAAAGCTCTTGTGACAGAAAAACACTTAACTTTTCTAAATGTTTCCTTTTTCCATTTATAAAATATCTCCAAGTGTGTTGAAATAATAAAGCCTGCATGATAAAACAGTGAGGTTACTCAGCATTCATGCAGTTTTCCCTTTACTGAAAAGACCTCTAAGAACAGCCATGCCTCAATACAGGCAGTCAAAAAAACAACTGTATCAGAAAGTTACATCCCAGACAGCTACCCCACAGGGATATACATTCGTAAGGGTACATGTCCCAGAGAGCTTAACTAAAGTTAATTTTATAATGAGTATGCATTAAAAAATAACTTACAAGTCTAGCAAAAAAAAGATCTGTGTAATACTGAATGTTCTCATCCCATGTGCTTTGCATATACCCAGCAGACAAAGGAAGACTGGAAGTGGACAATATTTCTCATTGTAAGCTGACAAAAGGACTTCATGAGTAACTGCACAATTTAGTTTAATTAAAAATTTGATCACAATTGCCTAAGCTGTCCAGAGCTGAAGTAGCATAACGGCACTTGGAACTAGAATATTCCACTTCCAAACTGCTGAAAAATTAAAGGAAAACAATTCCAACACCAGAAATTTCTAAGTCAAAAGACAGCTTCAAATTCTTATTTAAAATAAATTAGGATTTGTCAGAATTCAAAAGTACTTTAAATTTCAGTGTCATACTTATTTTGCACTTAAAAGAAAACTACTATGGATGGTTTCCCTTACCACGTTTTTTGAGATGCTAACCTTGTACCTTACTTTAAATGAGAAAAAAAAATTACATCTTAAATTCTCATTATATATTGAAACTACTTTCCTCCAAGCTCCAGCAAACCATTTTTTCCAACTGACATAAAGAAACTCACAAAAACAGAAAAAAAAACCCCAAACCCAGACCTTTTTGATAGAGAAAATAAAGACTTGCTGGACAGACTACACTTAAAAAAAAAAAAAAAAAAGGCCTCAAACCAAAACAAACCTATAAACTGAAGAATTTTCATTTTCACAACACTGTTTACATAAACTTTAAAAAAATATATCTTATTATACTAGCCAGAAGAGAATGAAAAATTAATGGGTGACAATTCCTGAATTAATGGAAGACAACTGTTTTTTCAGGCATATGCTGAACACTGTAATTGCCATACACATATTTTAGATTCCAGGGATTTTGACAGTAATAGCCAAAAATCTGCACAGACATTTTTTTATTTGAGGCCAGCAAACATTTAAAGAACTGTAAAAAACGGTGCAAATGGCCAGTTTTAAATGCGAAACACACACATACTTAAAAAAACCCTCAACACCACTGCTTGGAAAACTTTACTTTTCCCAACAATTTGGAAAACGAGTAGCAAAAGCACTTATAGCACTGGTTTTCACTAAAATAGCAAAAGAAATAGTCCATGAATGAGTCCATTCCAGGGAATACCTGGAAATTATGGGAAGTAGAACTTATTCACTGAAAAAAAAAACGCTTGCCCATAGCATGTACATGGAATATACATTGTGTACTTAAAGAACAAGTTTCAGCAGAAAAGCCAATCTGCCATCATGTAAGTACAAGCCATGCTCACCACTGTACTGAACTCTAGTCCTTGCTACAGGCTATCAGCAGAAACCATCACAGGCCTACTAATTAATCTCTATTGCTGACAACATAAAATTATTTATGAACAAGAGAAGAAAAGGATTTCCACATTTTATTACCAGAAAAACATTTGGCCTATCTAGGCCAAAAATAACTAGACTTACACCAATAACTTAACTTTCATGTTAACTGTAAGTTGACCATTTGCTCCAAACAGGAAAGCAAAAAGATTATCCGCTACTGTAGTATCTGTTAGTCTCCTCTTTTTCCCCTCTACCCAAGTCAGTCAGTAACAACATTGCCTACCTCTGAGTATTTCCCCCTATAGTTGCCCAGACTGCGCTCCATTCTGCGCAGTCGCTGTAGCAACTGCTCTTTGCTGAGGCTGTCCATATTTCCCGGAGGCTCTTCTGTTTCACTTTCAATGTCAGAAGGTGGATCAAAGGTGGGGCCAGCTGCATCCAAGTCCAGTCGATTCAATGAGTCTCTTGAAGAAGTTCTTACCAAGGACTCCTTAGAAGAAGAGTGGAACAGGGTCTCTTTAACTGGGCTTCGAAACAAAGACTCCATGGAGGGAACCCGGAGCTGAAGCCTCTGGGCAAAAGACTGAGTGTCACTCAGCTGCAAAAATTCAAAGCAAGTAATTACTTCTGCACTGCTTTTAGGCAGAAAGACACACTCGAGGCCAGGAAACAGAAAGCTGACCTGGGCAAAGGAACGACTGTTGCCTAACACATGCATCACACCAACAGCTCCCACTCCCTTAGAAGAATGACCTCCTTGTGCAGAAAAACCAAGCATGCAACTACCAGATGTGGGCAGTTTCAGACAACAACTAAATCCAATAAACTACAGCTCTGATTTAAAATTCTAAAAGAATGTATTTCTGTGTAACTCCTTTAAAAAGTGAAGAATACGTAACTAAAAGAAATAGTTGCATTTACTGCTGTCCCAAATGTAAAAAAAAAAAACCAAACCAAAACAGTGACTCACTTCTTCATGTATTAAACAGAAGACTGTATTTATCTCAAAGACACAAAGATATTTTCCTACGATTAAGAGAACAAATTTATTGTCAAAGTCCTTGTACATTAATTAGTTCTAGCATGACCCCTCAAACAGTCCTTTTCTTATTTTATTTTAAAATGGCTTTATGATTTTTACATAAAATGCAGCTGAAGTACTTATGCTGTTCTAAAACAAAAGGTTCAGTGCTATGGTACCGTATAGTGCTGGTGCTCCAGTGGTGATGTGAAAGCATTACTGCATGATGTTGCCCCCACAATCAAATGTTGCAACACACATGCTAGGAGCCACCGCTAATCCTACTCCAGCAAGCTAAACTTCTTTCTGAGGCATATTAAAGAATGACCTCCACCTTTTGTGCTAGTGACAATTTTTTTAAGCCTATCAGTTCTTTTCCTTCAGCTAGAAACTGGCTTTCCAGCCATGCAATATGCCTTCTACTTTTGAAAGCGAGGTTAACTCTCTGTAAACCCTGCTGGCTGTGTCCACAAGCAATGACACTGCTAACCTGGCCCTACAAAAAAAAGCTCCACACATCAGTGACAAGCCTTAATACCAGCTAATGAGATTATACAGAAACAAAACACCCTAGTATCCTGGCAGGCAAATACTTGTCATCCCTATTCCAGCACGAGGATATACACTTGGCACTTAAGCCAATGTAACACTAAGACAATGCGACAGCAAAGGAGAAAAAAAACCAAAACCATACCCTCCTCGTACCTGTGGGGAGGCCGGTCCACTTTCATTGTTTTCTGTGGATCTGGGAACTGGTTGTTTAGTTAAGTTCTACAGGAGGAAAAACAACTGTTAGAAAGAATAGGCTACCAGGACTGTAATTCACAATTAGCATCTGTGCTTCTTCCTCACCTCTGCTTTTAGTACTTTCTTTTGAATATTTATTAAGATGTCTTCATGCAAACAAGCTAGTTTGTTAAATTCAAAACAGATTGCTGCAATATACAGAACTACAAAGCAGCTATGTGTGCGTGGATTAGTATGAGACATCTGCAAATGCTGACATCTCCAATTAAATTATTCATAATGATTATTTATGTAACATTTATGCACAAATCAAACACACACCAAAAAGACAAAATGATAGCAGGAAAAGTCTAATTGATGGCCAGTGTTGTTTACAGCTAACATGAGTAACAGTGGCATCACACCATCCTTCTCTGTATAAGTACATGTAGGGGGGAGGAGATGGAAACTACCTGGGAAAAAAGTGCTGGTAACAGGCTGTTTAAGACTCCAAACAAGCACAGGAAGAAAAACAGACTTTCAGAAAAAAACATCCTGTGCAAAGCTTCACACATACATTCCTCTGCGCTCCCAAACAAGGAAAAACAAACAAGTAAACAGACTCCGGCCTACAAAAAAACCCCAAAAATCAGCGCAACAGAAAACGATAGTTTTGGGGGTTTGTTTGGGGGGGGGGGGGTGTTGGTGGTTTGGGTTTTTTATGGGGTTCGGACATTTGTGTTCCTAGTTTGTCTATCCTGCTTTTCCTACGTCCTGTGTTAAGGTGTTTTCTAACTTGTACAAATGCAGGCAATTTTCTGGTGTTTAAACCAGGTCAAACTGAAGTAGCGAAACACGCTAGAAACCACCTTGGATGTGAATTTTTTCCAAGAGAAGCAAAGCCCTGAAACATATCAAACAAAGTATGAGGAGTTCAGCTAAATCAGTGTAACTTTTAAGCTTCAACCAAGATATACCGTGACAGCTATATGCAAGCTGTAAAATCTAAGGTGTATATACAACTAAAATATCAATCATAATCATCCATGTATCCACTACATGATTACACCCACAGCTTCTACTCTGTGTGGATACACGGGTAAGCATACGCAAACAAAAATGTAGAAGAGGAATGATTCAGTGTAAAAGGGCATCAGAAAGGTTTGATGTGGAGGAAACTTAAGGAAATACAAAAATACCACAGAAGAAAGACAACTCCAGACAGTGAAGGAAGCCAGAGAAATGAGCAGTCACACAGATTCAGACAAGCAGAATGAGCAATAACCAACCATACAAGACGACTGTTTGGATTTGGAAACTGTGCTTCACTTGGCTTGCACAAAATCTGCATTCTGCTTCAGAGCACTATCCTGTTGCGATGGATTTATTCCTAGTGGATTAAGTGTTCTTACTGGGTTTTAAACTAAAGCACTCCTACATTTTATTCTCGGCTCCATTACCTGTTCTTTCTCATTTCCTAACTGGGAAGTTAATAATAAGGGTAATCCAAATAAAGTTTTATATTCTGCTTTATAATTTACAAAGCATCTACCATGCTAGCACTGGACTGACAACAGAAGATGACAAATACTTTACCAGGAATTACAAACTGACTACAAACACTTCTTTCAAAAATCATGTATTCTTATATCCACAGAAAGAATTAAAGGAAACTATGGAGTGTTTGTACACCTAATTCATAAGAATAATTTAATAATATTTAAGCTCTATTTTAAAACACAACATTAAGTAGATTTATTAAATCTAATAAGGTGTTCATGAATATAAAACCCATAGATGCTGTTCTTTTCTGTGAAGATCCTTAAAAAGCTGCCATTTAAGCATCTATGAAGATCCTTTAAAAATACCATTTCAAAACTAAAACTGATGTCACCATTTTTAAAATTTTACTATTAACTGTGCTGACATCTTTGTACTCAGTCTGTGTGAACAAAAGCAGAACCTATTTTTGGGATTAGGTCTTCTACTGGCATAAATCATAAAAAGGATACACTGGCAATCTTTTGTATTAAAACGGGCCCACCATGAGTATTTAGCTGCTGCAATTCTAAGTCACTGTGCTCTAGGGCAAAGGGTCGTATTCCGGTGTCCACATAGTGAAAGGTAAGCATGAATGGAAGTTGCTATATATAAGCATGGATTCGAGAGGCTTTGACGGGCTTAAAAGCCCTAGCCTTTCATAGGCCTTAAGAGATGTTTCAGCAAAACTAAAATCACAGAGCACAGGCTGACACTTGGAAAGTCTTAAAAACAGCAGAGCTATGTCAGGGTTTCTGGAGACCAGCAGAAGTCTTTCCTCCATGAACCCATAAAATATACACAACTACATCTGTATCCAAAGAGAACTATACTTGCAATCTCTAATAAAAATGTTGGGTTTTGTTATTAAGATGTATAAACCAGTGCTCAGTTTTAAGTGGAGCACATAGGGCATTCTGCTGACACTTGTGCTTCCTTACTTCCCTATTTCTGAAATGCAAACTAATTCATCTTGTTTATTTCTCAAAGGTATAAATTGATTCATAAGCCTAAACAGTGAAAGCTTAAATGTCTGCATTAAAAAAACTTTTTACTATTCTTTCCTTTTACTGTTGAGTAAAATATGGAGGAAGGAAGGAGAGCTTAGTACACATTTCTTCCCTCATTTTCCTTTAATTTTTCTTTAAAAAACCGCTCTGTCCAAGAATATTTGAACTGTTTCTTCATGCAACAAAACCATGCTGCTTAGTTAGTAAAAAGCTTATAGTAACTTCACCTATGCCAAAAAATTCACACTTAGAGTCACTTCTCTATGATGCTCACTCTCTTGGATCACACATCACTTGCACACACACAGGTAAAATACAAATGCGTGTTGATGAAACTTTCCCTCTCCTGCACCTTTAGTTTACCTAGGTTTCCCAAACATATCTAATTGAATTTTTAATATATATTTTAATATTGTATATAATTGGCCCTCCTCTTCTCTATAAACTTTTGTGTCATTGTTTTCTCCCCCCCAATGCTTACTGTGAGGGTACAACTCTAGAGCTTTCAAAAAGTTCAGAGAACAAAATCAGTTTTACAGGTAACATTATTAATACACATTGGTAACACATTAACAATAACACATAATTATTTGCTATGTGTGCAGTCTTGCATATAAATGTGCGAGTCAGTGATTCCTGCCACTAAAGTATATACTAAAAGATAATATAAAGACAACATTTGAGCATTCACAGAATTGTTTTTTGAAATGCAACTAGGGATATTCTGTACTGTAGCAAAAAAACAGCCCACAACTGTTTAGTGCTGTAAGTGTAGAAACTTTTAAGTAGTGATCACTGGACCTAGAATATGGTCAAAATACTTCAAAATAGAACTGAAAAAAAAAAATCTAGTAACTATTTCAAAAGTACAGATTTCAGCACAGTCTGAATGTCCTCTTTGGTCCCCATCAAAAAGCTCAATCTTGACAACACCATGTCTGAGCAGGTAATGAATCTGTGCTCTAAGGGCACGCTCCAAACAAGCATAACCCTTTACAACAAATGAAGACTTTCCACAGAACACCTTTTTAATCACTGTTGCAGTTCAATCTTGCTTAGCTTGAGAGAGACAAGTCGATCACAACATGGTGCGTTGTGCTATGTCCATCTGCTTATCAAATTTCTATCCTGTTACAGCTTTCAGTGATTTGTCATTTTCAGCCGCTGCATGAGCAGCAAAAAGGCACTCGCTAAATTGGAAAAGCAAAGTAATTGTGAAGTATGAGGATGAGCTGGGACTCTAAAAAACACTGTGTTTTGAATCACTATGGACTCAGGAATGCCATGCCTCTGAAGCATGTGAAAATGCCATCCCAGTCCTGCAACAATAACAAGAAGAATACAGCTTTATACGTGTGTATGTTATAAAGTAGAAGGCTTCTTTCCTCCCTGTGCCTGCTTCTTTTTCTCCACTCCTTGTTCTCTTCTCACTGAGCTCCACTTGTATACCATGAAAACAATATTTCCAGGCAAAGAAATATATATTTAAAATTAAGTATAATTATTAAAAAAACCCCAACCTATCTATCCTCACAATAATAGCTGCCACATTACCAACTAGAAGTAGCTGAATTTCAGTGTCTATGTAAGATAATTATTTCCTGCTACCATTAGTAGTAAATGACATCGTGAGGCTTTCATTGAACACAGCAAAAAGCATGTAATTTTTAGACAAAAATAATCTCAATGTTTATCATATCCATTTATCGTTAAATACATACAGACATATAACGGAGAGGAAAACTTTCAATGGCATTAATGCAAGAAATGTACAAACTTGTGCAACAATTATTTAAAAGTTGTGTAAAATACGGTTACCTGTATAACAGAAAATGTGTTAATTTTTTCTTAGGTTACAATAAATTCACATCATACAGCACACCAGCCAGGAGCTATCAGGTACTACACCTCTGTGAAATTTAGTGCAGGGTTAGCAACAGGGTAGTTAAGATAGATGCCTTGGTGAGAACAAGCCACAAGCAACACTAGGTTTGCCTTCTAGTACAGTACGCTCCTCCCCCGGCTAAAGGCATCACTAAGAGGGGTGGGAGGACTCACCACACCGTCACTCTGTGGCTTAGGTTGTTTGGTGGGATCCAAAGCAAAGATAGTATACTCAGAGAGAAAAGCAGGTTCTGCTATCATCCCAGCTAGCAGCTGTCATTCAATGCAAAAAGTAGGAAAATGAAAATAAATCAGGTAATAAGGTAAAGAACATTACACGATTTTACTAAATTTTCCCACACTATTAAAAACATCATAAAACAATACAGAGGTTTATGAGACAACAGAAATTGCTAATGGCAGGACATAACCAGAAAATATGCATTAGATCATTTCAAACCAGCAAAATACAGTTTTGGTCATTTAGAAGTAAAGAAACACACAATTTAAAAAAAATCATAGTTTAGACAAAGATAAAGACAATGTTTCAGGCACTAATACTGTAATTATATTAAAATTCTGTGGATGACTTATCTTCAAACACCACCGAGCCTTCTTTGTTCTCAGTTATAGGTGAAAAAATTGTTATTCTAAAAATTCTATCAGTATTTCAGTTATAAACAATCTAAACCACATACTTTTGACTATATATCTTCTAGTGCTCTTGTATAACTAGAATACTAACTACATAAAAAAAATCCTTAAAAAATTTTTCAAACTACTACCAGACTATTTTGTAAAACCACCACAAGCTGAATTAACCATTTTATCAAGTCAGTATCAAAAGAGGAGATTTAAATTCTGAGAGACAAAAAACATGAAGAGAAAGAGACTGAAATTTGAATTCGAACTGGATATATGCATGTAACGTAATCTAAACTAATGCTGTTAGGACGCTGTAACAGCGTAACAGATTTCAAAAAATTTCAAAAAATATTCCTCTCATGATTTTGCTCACACACAGAAGTTCAAGGTTCAACTTTCTTATAGCCTGAGATTTCAGAACTGTGGTGTCTGCTGAGTGAACCAAAACATGATATGGTTTTTCTTTCTCATTATTTCAGAACAATTTTGTTTTATTTCAAGTTACTAAATAGTATTTTTAGGAATTAAATAGTACACCAAGCAACTTCAATTAAAAAGAATTCCTATTTAATCTCTAATAAGTTATTATTCTTCACTCAAAATAAAAAAAAAAGGACTGTCAGTATGTTCAGCATCCATGAATTGTTGTATTTTCAATCATTCCCTGAAGTCCATAACCATGTCAGTGCAGCCAAGTTCTAAGAGGAGGCTTAGACAGTAAGTCTTTCACAAAACATTAATTACAATACCCAAAACTTACAGGTAAGATGACAAAGAACTTTAAACAATGTTAAGAATCACTTTTAAAAATTCACTCAAACTACCTGGTAGGCAAGTGACAGGGAGTGTAAGTAACTCCTTTTTAGCAAGATCAGAAGGTCCAAGCTATCCACAGCCTAAAATATGCCAATCCACATTACTAACCGTTATGGTTTTGAGAAAAAGAAAGAAAAAAGCTTAGGAATATAAATTGAAGCAGTACTGCTTGAGTTTGCAGACATACAGCTCCAGGGTCTCTATCATAACTAATCGTTGACACAAACAGTAGAACGCAATTAACAATACTGTTGAGTTTCACAGATGTTAGTCAGAACCCCGGTGCAAGACCATCTCTAAATCATCTCAGCTTCACTCTAATGTTGCTTAAGTAAAGGCAAGCACAAAAGGGTAGGAGCCAACCCTACAGATAAAGAAGGGCAGAAGACAACAATACTGAGGCAGAACAGTAATCACTGTACCAAATGAAATGGCAAAATATTTCCTCTCCAGTAGCCAAGACAAGAGTTTCACACTTCAAGTAGCTACCAAAGACAGAATATACTCAGTCATGGTCCAAGAGTGGTATTTCCCTGGCACATTTAGAACTGGCTGCATCTTTTCATTAGCGAGTTCATCCTCCATTCTTGGATGTTGGGTGCCCAACAATGAAAATATTTAAGTACTTGCTCACAGCATTTTTGTTACTCCAGCAGCTGATTACCTGCTACGTTTTTACAGCTAAATTATAGGCAGAGCTGTCTAATGAGTCCTATAATTACACTATCTAATGCTTTCCAATGTATACATGTGTTTTTATCTGCACTTTTTAATTTTTTTAATCAACTATACAGTATGGCTTTAAAACTAGCTGTCTAGTTAACCTGGCAGGGGAAGGGGGTATTAAAAGTCACTAAAAATTATGCACTTATGCCCAGAAAAGAGGCAAGAAATAATCTCTATAGTCTGCCAAAATTAGACAGATACAAATACTTCCACAACGGCTTCTTGCACTTCAGGATCTGGCCTAAAACCCACTCTGAATTATCTTAGTAGCTTCGGAAACATTAAACATACCTGGTGTGATCCTGTCTAATGTATCACTAGCACCACATTAGCACTCTGCCAGTAATGTGATCAATAAAACTAGACAAGCAGGGAATCCAACTGGGCTGAAACATACTGGAAACAGAATGTGCAAAGATGTAAATAATCCTTTAACTAACCTTCTCCAATCCTCTGAATGCCATCAAATCACACTTGAAGCTTGCTATAGAAATCCTACTAAGATCTTCCAACATTCTATTTCAAACATACTCCAGGGTAAATTAACTCCCTACCCCATACCGACCTTAATCTCAGGCAGCAAATTAGGCTATGATATTGCTGATCTTTTGTCACAATATTTAACTCCTTTTTTTTTTCCCCCCCAAGTAAAATCTTACTAACGAACAAACATTTCTATCTTGGAGAAAAAGTTACAAATGAGGTAAATTAGGTGATGAAGCCAGACACCAGATGATGCTATGTTTCCTTCAGTATTACCAAAGAACAATACATAAAGTTATTTTTTAAATAACCTTTGTATTTCCAAAATTCTGAAGAGTTTTTGTAGCCCTCAAGTTTGGCCTAAGTTAAGCAGCCTTGCTTGTTCTTTATGGACTTCTGAACTCCAGAACCAACTGTGTTCATACTATTCTTGCTATTCCTCCTCCCTCTGAAGAATTACCATGCTCAAATCTTCCTTTGCTAAGATTCTGATGAGTCGAGTGCAAAGGCCAAAGTACATGTGATCCCTAGATCCCTAGAAACAAAAAACACAATTTAACAGGGATTAGAGTTTGACCTGAGTCTCATTGCTCTGGAGATGGCAGTTGCTGAATCAGTGCATGATACATATGTATAATACATGTTTGATTGCCAAAGGAAGTCAATATTCCCTTTCAGAAAATAAAAAAAAAAGAGACTCAGTGGTTCCAAACTTCAGATTAACCTGGTATCAAGCAAATTTGAGAATTCATTTTGTTAGCAAAGGACATCAGGTTGTATGTGCATTTCTAGTATGTTAATGCTTAGGAGAAAATGAAGAGCTGAAAGTTCAAGGTTTCTCCCTGCAATTACAAAAGCCCCAGAATCCAAGAGTACAGAACTGCATTTTCAGAAAGAGGTAGTACAGAAATCAAACACAACTCTTTTCTGGTCTGTTTTTCATTCTGATGACCAATCTAAACATGCTGGTGTTTGCATCAGGAGTTGTGAAATCCAGGCTTTAGAAACAAACTAGGTTATGCAGCCTCCAAAATTTAGTTTTAAATTTGAATGTCAGAAAGCAAAAAAATAGACATATCTGAACCACTACCATCTTTGCATGGCAACGTCTATTTAGAAGTACTTAAAATTAAATATATGAATACAGGGAAGATGCGGCATTAACAAAGGTACCAAAGGAAAATTATTTCCGCTTTACTTGTCCCGCTTTATTAATAGCCCATGCTAGAAAAACATTTCAATTAATTTAAAAACACAGTCATTATACAGCACTAAAGTGAGACTGAAAAATACCTTGGCTAGTTTATCTTTAGCTCTAAGAGCAGCTATACATATTGTGCTCTGCTGTCACTTCCATAACACTCATGAGGATGTGAGTGATATTTGGATCTGCATGACTGATAGGTCATCCATCCACAGCAAGCTATCAGCTGTTTCCCCTCAGTTGATGGCTCTGAACTAGCTTTGTTATCTTCTGCAGGTGGGCCCAACTTGTAAACAAGTATATTATAGAATAGTAAGAAAATTTTGAACTTCTAGGAACTATACTGAATATGATTGATGTATTTCACCTCAAATTATGTTCAAGAGCCACACTTCAACAGTTTGAAAACCAAACACTATTCTTCCCTAGAAAAGACTGGAAGCACTACATAAGCACATTTTAATCATCTAGGGCTGTTTCAAATGGCACCAACACTAACTCAGAAAGCATCTGATATGCCAATTGTCTGAAGAAGTTCTATGGAAGTACCAATATACGCTTTTACCTCACACTGTAGTCATATTTTATGGGCTACTTGCAAGAACAGAATACAGAACTAGACAGACTTCTCCTTATTCCTTATACACAAAAAAATTACAAGCTTCTCTGTAACGCTGCCTCTGGACACCCACAGCTCCACTAAAATAGAAGCTGAAGAAGAAAGAGGGCACGAAAAAGAAACTTACCTAGTATTCCATGAATGGAGCATACAAATTGTTTTTTTTTAAACTGAGAATGTTTTGGAATTTGGAAAAATAAAGAAATCTTATCATTGCAGACTATAAAAAGCATGAATGTTTGCCTGTACCTTTTATTATAATTCTTTCATCAGTCTAATGCTGCCATTTACAACTGTAATTCACTCCAAAATTGGTTTTATTGTAAAAACATTCTGAGTTTAAATCAAAGCTTTCATGTGTAATACTTGCAACTTTGATATTACAGCACTAAAAATCCTAAAACATGATCTATTAAAGACATACTGAAACATAATAGCCCGGAGGGAGGACAGAGAACATACAAGAGAACTATGAAACACTGTAATTTTGTTTAGCTTTCAGTACCAAAAGGGTTAGCAATTATTCATGTAATGCAAGAACATTTTAGCATACAATACTCTTCAAAACCCACACATTTTTCAGTGTATTAAATGTTGTCCAAATTTAGTTCACTGTAATGCCATTGACACCTGTACATAAAACATCTGCCTGATCAAATGAGAACACTGCAAAAAAATGCTCCCCAAAAGTCCTAATGCACCTATATAATCAGGGCATATATTTTCAGAGACAGTATGTAATATTCGCATCTTTTTTAAGCATAGTAATACTGCCACTGAACTGAATTTTATGAAAATCGAATCCAACAAATTTCAAAGACAATCTGCTTTTAATCATTCTGTTAACAAGAGAAACATTTGGAGATTTCATGTCTTGATCATTTAAATTTATCTTTATTTTAGTAAAATTTTCCATTTGATGTAAAACCAGTCCTTACAAAAAAAGAAGATATTTTCATTCCCTTAGCAGCTTCACTGCTTTCTGAATTTCTAATTACAGGATATGTTTCACAAGTAAAATTCTCATAGCAGCTCCCTAAGCCCAAGGATAACTCTGAGGTCACTTTAGTACCCTGTTTCCATTCTTAATCTTATTTCTCCTTCTGCCTCTCTGATCATTCCAGTGTAACCACTGTATTTAGAGCATAACGTTCTTCCAACATAACTTGGCATGTCCTATGGGGGATTCTTTGCTTCTCCAGTTTGTCTGGAAAAGCAGTCTGAAAAAACAGTCTGCTGGGGCCAACATGTATCTAATGAAGCAGTACAAGACAAAATGTAGCTCTCCATAAAAATGATGAACACTACAGAACTACAAACTAAGCGACATATCAGTAGCACCCAACAACATTTGGAAATGTATATATTTTTTAAATATGTTACCTGAATTGTTAAGAGAGCTAGTATTTTTTACCAAATCAATTGATAAAACTGAAAAAGAAGATAAGCCTTCAGGATCACCTTTTTCTGATCTGGAATAAAAGCAGACATCCTCAAAAATAAATACAAGTTAAGAAAAAGTACTCTGCCTTTCTCTCAATGTGTAAGTTATATTATTTGAGCAGAAAAGCAGTCAGTACTTCTATAATAAAAGGGATGAATGTTACAGCTTAATCTTTCCCTTTATTTCTCACTGAAAAGAGAAAGATTTCTTCCTTTTGTGTAGGCAGCACCAAGTTAATGACAGACAAAAAAACATGAATCAGTCACACAGAAGAACATCACTGAGTCTCATGGCTTCAGTATTTCATATTCCACTAAGCTTTTGCTGCTTAAAAAGTCTGAAAAACTTTGCCAAATCAATCCTTTAACCTCTAGCACATTCTACAACAGGTACACATAACAAAATAAAAAAAAGGGGGGGAATCTTTATGTTTGCACTGTTTACTGACGACACCAAGTCTCAGCACCAGCTCATTCCTTCTAGGCCACAGTGGTAGTTCTCATGTGGCAATATGCCACTTCTATATCCTGCATTAAAAACAGAAACGCAGGTTGTTTTTCCTAGGGGGAAAAAACCCAAACCAACCAACAAAAGAACAGCAAATTCTCCTTACTGAAACACTTAATAATTTATCCTGGGTGACACTACTTGCTGACATTTTGGAGCATCAGTTAACAGAAAACCTCTCCAGGGACAAAGGGAAGTCATTACATACCTACATATATATATGTAACAGTAGAGAAAATAAGCATTTATTAGAAAAATCAATACTGCATTTCCAAAACACAAAACAAAACAATGAGGTACTCTTCCTTTCATTTCTATTATCATTGCAGGAAGAAAGCTGCCAAGCTGTAATCGCTGGTAGCATGCATAATGGATTCTAAGACAAATTGCAGGTATAGCTGATCATCTCCTGAAGAAATGTGGTGTTAAAAATTAAGGCAGATTGTCCCACTTCAAGAAAACACATTTTTTTTGTAGCAAAATCCAGCAACTGAATCTTCTGACTAGGAACTCAACATTTCCTCTGACAAAGTTCACAAATCATGGAAGTTCCCTGCTTTACTCCACCAGCCTATTTTCAGGCTAAATCAGGGCTTTTGTTTGTTTGTTTTTTCTTTTTTAATCAAGCCACTTTAAAAAAGCCATAGTACTCACTATGAAAAAAGATGAGTGTGGATTATCTCTTCTGTTTGCTCTATTATGCAAGTCATGGTTATCCATCATCCTTATAGTGATTTTAATGATATTTCATGATTGATAATTTAGACTCTGTTTAATTTGTTGGGTATTTTTGGGGGGGGGAGGAATGTATTTAAATTTGATAATTATTACTGGTATGATTTGAAACATTCACAAGGGCTCAGTTTAAGCCTTTAGGCTCATGCACCTCAAGTTACCTGTGCAGTTAACTGGATTCCCCCAACTTATCAACCAAAAGAGGCATAAGAAACAAAGTTATATCTCTCTGAATGTAACTTCTGTCCCACTGCCTCACTGAGTTCAGTTCAGGGGTAAGATTTTTAAGACCTGAAAAAGGACTTGAAAGGTTTCCTAAACGAGGGTTAACCACTACAGCTTAAAGGTCTATTTTACTAACAATAAACGCTTCAGTATTTAATCTAAAACTCAGACTATTCATATCTATAAATGCACAGAAAATAGTGCGATTGAGGAAATAAAAAAACAGTTAATCAAAACCACAACGTTAGAATTTTTTTTTAAAGTTAAAGGTGAAAATTACAGAAAAGCAGTTCCCAGCTGACCTCTTTGTCTGGTGTCAAAGTGCCTTCATCATTCTGATCTGTAAACGAAGATGTCCTGCTTCTGTTGCCAGCTGGTGGAGAGGATTTGGAAGGGACCTACACAGAGATAACAAGCAATAATATTAAATCGAGAACTATTCATTCCGTCTCATAAATTACTTCAACAATTATGACTATAACATCTCGGAACATCCTGGTCTAGATCTTCCTTTTAAAGAAAACAACCAGTCCCACGTACTGTCTATGACAAGTTCTACCTTACTACAAAGTTTCCAGAGCAGAATGTGTCATGAATCAACCACGAGAGCATGCAACAAAATCAGTTATTTTGGTTATTTCTGACCATGGTCCTCTAGGACTAGATTTGAAACTCAAGCCTCCTAATACTTTAGCAACATAGTACAGTTGCTTAAGGTTTAGAAGTTTTGCAAACTGAAAGGGATTCAAGCATTTACATATGGAATACCATCTGATTCCTTTAAGAAACTAACAAAAAATCCCCACCAAAAGCTGACAGAAGAAAAACCCACTTACAAAATTAAATCTAAAGAAAAAGGGCAAAAGAAAGTGACAACATTTTATGATGTCAGTATGAACTTGTTTTTCCTGTCAGCACCAAACATCAATTCAAAGGAATTTCACAACTACACGCTGAATGAGGTTGCAACAAGCCAAGACAACCCAATGCAGACGTAGCTTTGCAGCCTCATACTTCAAAATTCAAATATAAAATGTCAGTATAAATGTAATGAACAAAAAAATATCAACAAGCTTTTATGTATGAAAAAACTACTTAGCAAAATCTCTTTTTAGGTATATTCTACAATATAAACAGAATGAAAAAAGCATTCCAAAAAAACCAAAACCAAAATAACAGAACCCAACCATAACTACCACAAATCCTTTAACACTTTGTTGCAGCACCATCAAGGTCACATACATAAATTCTGCCTTGCAAAATGCCTGTCTCAGAAGAGACTGTTAAAGTTCTAAAACATGATTGACAGAGTATCAGGCCACTGAAAAGATATTACCAAAAAAGACATTTTTTTGAAGAATTACACTCACTTTATAGCCTAAATCTGTGGATAAGTTTAGTAGATTTTAGATACTAATGAAGTAACTACAGTATCATACAAAACACAAGATTATTCCAAAACCAGTCACAGTTACAGGTCTAAGCAAGTCGAACAACCATTCCCACCTGAAAATATAACTCTAAAGTCAAACACCTCACCTAGTAAAAAATAACCATTCACCGCGAAACCTCTGTCCTGCTGAAAAATTTATCACCAAAATTTTTCATCGGATTTCACAAACAAAAATGACCTACTCGTGCCAAAAGCCTACTCTCCTCCTTTTATTCCTACGCCCTAACCTAATGGCAGTGATTTAAAGAAGACCGCGGCTGGCACTTACCATGCAGAAAGAAAATGGTTTCCAAATATTCATTGCCACTTTACTACAGTTTAGGAGAACTATTAATTTATCTCTTCAGTCTGCCCTACAATGATCTACAGTTTTAATTGCCGCATTCAGACTTCTTGTCAATTTAAATCCATTTCAGAGGCACCAAGCTCTGCAGGATAAATATTCATTGATCTTATGAAATGAACAGAAGAACTATGTGAGTGAAGTTGGCTATACAAGAGGAGATGAAAGAGGAATGCACAGTTCCTTTGGAAGAGACCTACAATGACCGTTTAGTCCAACCGCCTGACCATGTCAGGGCTCACCAGGGAAAAAAGCTGCGCATGGCAGGCCCCGTCACCCCCATGTCACAGTGCCAGCGCCCGGCA